>JTDE01004395.1:29695-40715 GCA_014338405.1 Paragonimus skrjabini miyazakii
GCCCCAGAAGTGGACTGGAGATTGATGCATGCTGCCAGTGGTATATATGGTGAGGCACTGTTGAATTTTCTAAACGAGAAGGCATTACTTCAACACGTCAATGAGGTCACTAGGTGGAGAGAAGGTCAAACTGCTACGGTTTTTAGATCTTTTTATAACACGAAATCTCAACGACGTTTCGGACTTCAAGGTCGGAACACACTTGGGTTAGAGTAACCATGGAATCATACGTCTGAAGTTTAGTTGTGTTTAAGTTACCCCCCTGTCAGATATCGTGGGTCTTTTAAAAGCATGAATATACAACAACTAAGGTCGGATGCGAAAAAGTTGAGTTGGATAGATTGTCATGGTAACAATGATGTCAACAAAGCTTGGGCCATGATCAATGATAATCTTATGCAACTAACTGACACGCGTGCACCACTAAAACGCAGCAGACATAAAGGCAAGCCTCTGTGGTGTAAGAGTAGGGTTGAAAAGGCACTGAGACGCAAAAGGAAAGCATGGGCTCATACAAACAGTCTGGGGGATACATCAGGTTTTGTCAGTATAAGGCGGCCAGAAAAGGAAAGAGATATACTGAAGTACAAAATACATGCCGGAAAAAGTTTGAAATGAATTTGGCAAAGAACCATAATAAGAACCTTAAAGCTTTCTTTACCTATGTCCGCCAGTTTTTTGAGGCAGTACATATTTCGAACTCTGGATCTACTACAGTGGGACTCAGCACAAGGACTGCAAGGGGGCCAATAATGGAGAAAGTTGAAATAAGAGAGGAGGAGGTTAAGGATAGATTGGACAAGCTAGACGTGAATAAGACGATGGGGCCGGACTGTATCCATCCAAGGATATTAAGACCTCTCTGTGATGTTTTACAAGAGCCTTTCACCGTGTTGTTTAATCTTATCTTACAGAAGGCCATCATCCCAGATGACTGGAGGAAGGCAGGGGTTATACCCATCCATAAGGGGGGTAAGAAGCACGAAGTGGGCAACTTTCGACCAGTAAGTCTCACATCAGTTGTCCTGAAACTGTTAGAAAGAATTATTAAAGATGGGATTATTCGACACCCTACTGAAATTAGACTTCTCTCTGCAGACCAACATGGATTTGTGAGGCATAGGTCTTGTCTCACCAACCTGATTTGCTTCCTCGATGAGATCACAGAGAGGCTGGATAAGGGAGAGAAAGTTGAGGTTTGCTACTTGGACTTCAGGAAGACGTTAGGTTCCGTGAACCACCGATTGCTGGTTCTCAAATTAGGGACCTTTGGTCTTCCTTCAAGACTGATAGGATGAATACAGGACTTCTTGAGTAGTCGCACCTTCCATGTAGAAGTAGCAGGAAAAAGGTCCACAGAAGGTGCAGTAGTTAGTGGGGTACTTCAGGGATCAGTACTTGGACCACTACTATTTTTAATGTTCATCAATGATCTCACCAAAAACCTGAAGTGTCCCTGCTAAATCTTCGCTGGTGATGTGAAGGTTGTAGGAAATCCTGACAACATGAGCATGCAGGAGGACTTGAATACTGTTCAGAAGTGGCCAAGTGAATAGCACCTACCCTTGAATGTAGACGAGTGTAGTCAGCTACTTGCTGGGGAACAGCCAGGGACAGCCAGGTATCTTGGCAAGGAGGTGGAGGAGAAAGAGCTGAGGAGGAGAGAAACAACCAAGGACCTGGGAGTGCTCATGGAGGGGAACTTCAAAGTTTCCGAACAGTGTATAGAAGCGGCGCGAAAAGGTAATAAAGCACTGTATATGCTGAGGAAAACGTTCGCGTCAAGGAGCCCGGAGGTGTTGTTGCCAATTTATAAAGCTTACGTTAGGCCACATCTGGAATACTGTGTGCAGGCTTGGAGCCCGCATATGGTAAAAGACGTGAAGATACTTGGGAAGGTTCAGAGAAGTTTCACAAAGCTGCTCGAGGGAATGCGAGATATCTCATATGAAGACAGACTAAGAAAACTTGATTTGTTTTCTCTTGCGTGAAGGAGGGTTAGAGGAGACTTAATAGAAGCCTTCAAGATTCTTGAAGGAATAACCGGAGTTGGGGCGAAATCTCTGTTCAGCCTGCATACAAACTCACACCTCCGAGGCCACAGTCTCAAGTTGGAGAAGAAGGGGGTTGCTACATCGATTAAGGCTAACTTCCTCGCATGTCAAGCCACCAACTGTTGGAACATGCTTCCACAGAGTGTAGTATCCTCTGATAGCATGACGGAGTTCAAAAGAAAACTAGATGAGTGCTGGCCATCTTTCTTCTCGGACCTGTTGTGAGGGTTTAGTTTAGACGAGTTTCCGAAGTACTTTCCTTGTGGTAGATTCAAATTAATCAACTTTTCATCTCTATTTGCCATTATTATTATCTCTTCTAGCTCTTATTGCTTTTATTTTATTTACAAAGTTAGTCTTATCATCTGAAAGTATAGGTTGTAGGAATCAAACCCTTATTGGTCTTATACTTAACCCTTGTTTCATGTCATCTCAATGGGAGGATAAACTTGTGTGTATCAGTGGTGGCTGTGAACTTGTTATGTTCTGATGGCACCGATAGCTTAAACTCCTCAGCTTTTATCTGGTAGCCCTCATACTAACTCACAGAAGTGAAGAATCTCTTCTCGTTATCGTCGCAGCACTGGGCGCCCTCAGAAGCTCAATGGTGCAAGAAACTGGACAATTTCTGGCTGAAGCCGTTCCATCTTGGAAACTGAACTGAACTGAACTGAGTTGAACTGAACTGAATTGCGTAACAGAACGTGCTGTTGTGTTGGTGGCGCCGTCCTTGTTAGTGTAAGCTGGTTGTATGACCTATTGGGTCTTCGGTTCATACCGGTTCGTGCTGTTTCATTTTGCAGCAGTGTTACTGGAACCCCCTGCTTCAGAAGAACGCTGTGCCCCCTTTTCCCACTTTGCTTCA
Organism: Paragonimus skrjabini miyazakii; assembly: GCA_014338405.1. Taxonomy (NCBI): domain Eukaryota; kingdom Metazoa; phylum Platyhelminthes; class Trematoda; order Plagiorchiida; family Troglotrematidae; genus Paragonimus; species Paragonimus skrjabini miyazakii. The sequence continues at coordinate 32,615 of JTDE01004395.1, forward strand.
AGGTTGGCCAGCGATTATGACGTACAACCAGAGTAGATGATCATCGGTTGTAGAAATGACCGTAATTGATCGGAAATTTTGTTTGCGGTCATTCAAAATGCGGTCAAATGTTGCTGGCTTGAAGTGACGGCTTCCTCAGTGATTTGCGCTTTTTTAATTGAGTGGCCTGAATGAACAGAAAATATGGCATGTTTGCCGGCTATGTGAGTGTACAGTGAATGCAAGGTAGATGATTTTCCCAGACTGCGATCTATCGCTAGTGCGTGCTGTTGGGACATATTCATTAGGTAATCTGTTTGCCCACGTATGGCCGTAACATTATTGATTTGACAATGAATTGTTGTGCTTGTTGAACACTAGTTTCCATGAGTAAGTAATATAAGGTGTATGGATGTTAGATTTAGAAGTTCTGTTTGCATTTCTTTTACGCGGAGCTGTTGGTAAATGGCACATAGTTACGGTGTTAACTGATGTACCATTGTGTGTGTGCTCCTTCTTAAGTGGTTAATGACAAATTCGCGAAGTTTTCTTCAAGTTAATGGTGCATACCCCGAAGTTAAGTTACGAGAGAAAGACCTGTTGCCTGAAGACCGTTTGTTAAAGTGGTGGAACACTGCAGGGGTCGGAATGGTACTCCCATACTGTTTCGCCTTCGATTGGTAGTGATCCGATCGTCGTAACACGGAATGCTTTCTGTTCTCCCTCCGCTTTTGTAGGTTATTTTTTGGTGACTTGAATATTTCGAAGTTTCAATTTAAGTTCGCCAAACGAATTAGCTGCCGCCAATGAAACCTGAGGAACGTTCGTTGCGGGCCAAGCAGACTCGACTGGTAAGCGTTTGGCCCGAATAAATGATCCGTCACTCGGTCGACCTGCTGGAGGAAGCCATCTCTGAGTGCCATTTTTGATAGTGGAATGTGACATGTTGAATGCAGTCAGTGCTACGCTTCTGCTTGCACCGTTGCATGTACTGGTGTTTGTCATGGGTACGGATGCCTTGGGGTGAAACTGCATTACCTGCTGACCACAGCAATACGTTGGCACTGTCTGGCTATCGTCCCTGTTACTGGCAGAGTTGGCTTGCAGTAGAGAATTGGGTATGTGTTTGACCCTGGCCCATTGGCAGTTGGAAACCACTTCCCTGAAGAGCAGGTAAAATATGGTGTTCGGAAAAGCGATAAATAGGTAGCTGTAGGGTAGTGCGGTACCGACGGAAGCAACCAACAGAAGAGACGCAAAAGGGCTCCTGCCCACTCGGATGCGGTGAAAGACGCGTCACTGTAAAAATGCCTGGAGTCTTTAAATGCGTTGAACAACGTTATGAAAGTTCCAAATCAGATGACCTTAAAGAATGAACTAATAGATGGGCCATTAAAGTTTTCTGGTTGTCTATTGCTGTATGTCTCGTGGATAACGCGAAGAATGACCGTTAACTAAAAGTTAAAGTAAGACAACGATAACGGCTGGTATATGAGCATTCCGTCATATGCTACACCATGGATCTGCGGCAGCTGACTCGATATATCATATGTCCTCCTCCACATTACAATACCACCAAGTTACCGATCGTCCTTTGTTGGTGAAGTTTCTTGCTGGCTTAGTGGTTGCCCATGATGAGTGTTCGTTCACTGGAACGTATGTCCAATCGGACGTGTCCAAATTGAACGTTAGGGTAATTCCACAACCACAGTAACATTGAATGGTTGTCATGCATCTCGCCTGCGTAGACTCACTTTTACCTCACCAAGTGCACCCGGATATATCCCATTGTGAAAAGCGGAGATACGCAATGATGACGAATGTATATTTCGTAATTTTATACTATGCAAATGTCATCCAGTTATGCACCAGAGCCCCGTTATCTCATCCGGGAAGTGGTAGATATCGCATGACCGATTTAAGGAGGGACTGGATTTTACAGCAGCCCTGCCAACCCTACAAATTAACATATGGAACTGATGAGTGCGGTCAAACGGAACGGGCGCCGGAAACGGAATGAACACGTAAGGTAGGTTGAAACGTATGACATAAACGGGTTAATGCAAGCGAGTGATGGGAGTACAGATGACATGGTGAGCGATCAAATGAAAGCAAGTAGTGCAACCAGTTGAGCTGAATACGTGAAACTCCTCAACAAAACCGACATTTCAAAGTGTCAAGGACACTTGGGTGTCCCACACATTCTCGATGTCACCAATGACAACAATTGTCATACTGGATCCAGTTTGTGAAGTTCTCACCCTCCAAGTCCTCTCAGCCGTATCCCGAACAGTGTTGGTCGTCCGTGGGAGAAAAGTGCTTTCGACGGACGCCACGCTTGTATTTTTGTGAAGTACTTGGACGGTCAGTTGCAGTAAATATGGCGTAATCCGATGCTGCTTGCGAACTCCGCATCGTCCATCATTGCTGGCTGCTTTCCAAAACCCACCGTAAGAGACGTGTTTTGCACGCACTGCTTTCTGTGTTTTGATTGAGAACCCGGCGTCGATGGCTGACATACCTCGGGTTCAGTGGATGTGTGGCTAGCAGCCACGGAGTCAAAACTACATGAGGACCCTGCAAACACTTTTTCACCTGCTGTAGCTATCTTCAGAAATCGTTCCAGTGCCCTCGGTGTCCATTCCTACCCCTCATTGGGCAGCTTCAGAATTGTCCGGGTTAGGGCTACTGGTCTTCATCAGTTTGCTTGTCCTACTTTTCACCTTCCTCTTAATAAAACATCTCGAACCTGCAGTGTCCACGGTGAAGCTTTGGGAATGGTTCAGTGGTAACCACATACCGTTTTGCAATAAATCACTTGCTTTTATCAGATCATCATTGTAGCATCAGACAAGGTGTCTTTACGGTAGTTCCCAGTTATTGAAGAACGAATGCGTACAGGGCCCATTATTCTCAACGCTAACAACGTGATTATCAACGAGTGTTACCTTCCCCCGCTGCATGTTTGACACGCAAACAGTCTTCTTTCAATTACCCTTAGCTATCTTGAGCGCATACGGGGTTAGATGCTCAAATGCACTGATGCCGCCCATTCCACACCCAGCACATTGACCCCTTACTGAGGGAATCGTAACCATCCGCCTGAATGTCACTTCCATACACTCATCCCGATTCAGTATTTTCCTCACACAATCTAACATCGTAGCCCTCGGTGATATCTTACCCCTAATATGCCATTAGCCACCTCCACCTGGAGTCGGACGAATCCCGACCACGACTCCTCAAAATTACTGTCACCTCGCACGAGATGGCATCGCATATACTGGAGCGGTTCCGCCACCGGCGTCGTCTCCTACCTGGCGGGATTTCGTTTCACCCCGATCGTTCTAAGGAGGAACGAGATTTATTAAAAGCCAATTACCAAACGCGTGCTAGTCGCCTGGTGGTTCCCATTGAGGATTTAATGACTTCAAAAACTCACTACAGCCGGCTCCTGTGGAGTCGGCGACCTCTGTCAGCGTTGCGTTTTGAATGAAGCCCCCATTCACAATCGCTGGAGGGCGTTCATTTGTTTACTATTAACTCTGTAAGATGCATGTACACAAATGCGCTTAGATTAGGGAATAAGTTACCAGAGCTTCGCGAACTTTTTTCTACCACTAAACCTCAGATCGTTGCCATTACGGAATCGTGGCTGAACACTTCCTACCCAGATTCTGAAGTCGCTTTAGAAGATATGGTTATCTTTCGTGCGGACAGAACTGAAGGTAGAGGAGGGGGATCGGCGCTCTATATCCACACTTCTCTTCAAGCCTCCCTTTCTAGCAATCCAGTACTTGCCGCGATTCAAGAAACGTTCTGGTGCTCGATTCGCTTAAGTGGTTCAGAACGCTGGCTTGTAGGGGTCCTCTATCGTCCTCCATCTTCGGATAATCCTAAAGACGAATTCTTATTATCTGGATTGGAAGTTCTACCCACTCTGGGTTTTTCCCACATTCTCTTAATGGGCGATTTCAACTTTCCGGCCTGCCCGTACACAGGCACTGACAGTACTATCTCTGCACGATTTTTTCACACAGTCGGAGCATTAGGTTTTACGGAGCACATATCTGGTTTCACACGTTGGCGTACTGGCCATAATCCGTCGCGACTGGATTACTTATTCACTAATAGAGAGTTGATGGTAGACAACCTTACAGTCACCGCACCACTTGGGCTAAGTGATCACGCAGTCGTCTCATTAGACTTCATTTGCAGTACGAATCTGGTCAGCTCAACGACAAGCAATCGCAGAAACTTTCCAAAAATGGACGTGGGAAAACTTCGTAGCTACTTGGAAATGCAGTCTTGGGCGAACTTTACCCCACTGCACTCTGTGAACGATCTCTGTGAGAAGCTTACTGCCGTCTCTGCAGCCGTAGATGAATCTACACCACTATCGGACCTCAAACGGAATATGCCCCCAAGTCAACTACGCTCTAGTACACTAAAACTCATTCTGAAGAAGCGGTATGCATGAACGTGCTATCGATTATCAGGATCGGAAACTGACCAAAAAATATACGCTGCCCTAAGAAATCGGTGTACATCGCTAATTCGACGCGACCGTCTTCAATACCAAGAACGTCTTACAGAACGTTCTATCGCTGATCCAAACAGCCTTTTCCGATTTGTTGCGTCAACTCGCAAGGCAAAAGCCGGAGTACCACAGCTCTTAAGCCCATCAGGCCTTACTAGCTCCGATACGGAGACCGCTGATGTCCTTGCTGAGTTTTACAGTAGTGTTTTCGCGCAGTCACCATCAGTTCCTCAGATTCGTCTTGACACTGAAGTCGATGACACTTGCACGGTGGATACCTCCTCCACGGCGGTGCTGACTGAACTCAGGTGCCTTACGGACAGCTCTCCTGGCCTTGACCGTATACCACCCAAGGCCTTACGGAAAGCGGCGGAACAGCTTGCTGACCCACTTAGCTTACTGTTTACGCAATCCGTCTCCCAGGGAACAGTACTAGCAGTTGGAAACTCGCGGGCATTACACCCGTTTTCAAAAGTGGTAGGCGTAATTGCCCAAGTGACCACAGACTAATTGCGTTGCTGTCAAGCCCTTCTTAAATTTTGGAGGCGCTTGTATACGATTCTCTTTATAAGTATCTCACCTCTCGTGAGTTCTTCTCTAATGCGCAACACGGATTTCGCAAGAGTCGTTCGTGTACCATTAACCTGCTGATAGCCACCGGCCAGTGGACGAAAGCGGTTGACCAGGGTAATGGAATAGACGTTGTCTATCTCGATTTTGCTAAGGCATTCGACCGCGTGGATCATTCTGTTTTGATCGACAAGCTTTTCCATTATGGGGTGCGAGGCAATCTTCTCCAATGGTTTGTGTCGTATCTTGCTAACCGTCTATACAGGGTGCGCGTTAATGGTGTTTTCTCCACCTGCAAGGCCAGCCTCAGTGGAGCACCCCCAGGGTTCAATTCTTGGCCCGCTGCTATTTTTGGTATTCATTAATGATCTCCCACTCTCAATCACTTCTCCGTTACTACTGTTTGCGGACGACGTCAAAATTTGGCGAGCCGTCATCACAACCGATGATACTACCATCCTACAGAAAGACCTTGACACTCTTTTCAATTGGTCTCGAGTGAACCGACTCGAATTTAATGCTAGTAAGTGCAAAGTTATGCACATTCGTGGTTCTATGAAAACCACTTGTTTCCTCGACGGAAATCCGCTTCAGACGGTTCTTATTGAGAAGGACCTAGGATGCACTGTTTCGCACACTCTCTCGAGCTCTGCGAACGCCGAAGCGAATGCAAAAAAGGCTAGCAACATCCTGGCGTTATTGAAACGCCTCTTTGGCCAGTTCAACCCTAATTGCTTTCAGTTTCTTTATAACAGTTTCATTCGACCGCATCTGGAGAATGGAACTGTAATCTGGCCACCGCATCTCCAAAAGGACAAGTTACTCCTAAAGACGGTACAACGACGAGCCACTAGGGCAGTCTGGGGCTTGAAAACTAAACCATATGAGGAAATGTTGAAATCTCTGAACATGTACTCCCTAGAGTACCGACGGCTTCGAGGTGACTTGGTGTTAACATTTTTGATAATGCAGTCCCCGGAACACCCTTGCCGCCTGATGCTCAACAGGGGGAGTGGGTGTCACTGAGGGGTCACCCCCTAAAACTAGAGATCCAACATAGCAGAATTGAATGCAGACATAGCTTTTTCCCATTGCGCGTTTGCAAGGCTTGGAATGCTCTACCAGTCCATGTTGTTTCGTCCAGCTCTGTAGCAATTTTTGAGGCTCGCCTTGACCAACATTTATTGCATTAGTTCAGACACTGCAACTCTTTTCCCCATTTCAGCTTGTTGCTGAGGCCCTCGAGGTTCTACGAATCGAGATACGGAAACCTCAAAAGCTCCAGCTTCCTGCTTCCGTTTACAACCCACTGAACTCACTGAACCTAATTACTCGTTCCATTTCCGTAATGCACAATACCACGTCTTGCATACGTGACCCGATTTACTTTTACAGGCGGTTGGCGAGTTTGCATATACTCACCAAGCTTCTTGTTGCGATCGTTAATGTTGCTAACTATCCCAAAGAACCCATTTTCGGACCTGCAATACAAAAGGTCGCTCATTCCCCCCGCCAGAAAGCTCTTTTCTTCCGAAGATATTCCCTTCAATTACCTACATCTGTCAACCATGTTCTGTTTCATGTGGAATGAACGGAACAAAATCTTAGCATTAGGAAATTATTCCTGTAGATATTCCAGCCGGCTGTCTGTCCACTACAGTTTTCCAAATATCCCTTGTTGGCATCAGCTCATCAAAGTTATTTAACATGACTGTAACTAAACAAGCATTCACTAGGGAAGAAACTATAGAAGACGATTCCATCATTAACATTACAAGCCGTAACAACTACGTAGCACAAGTAATGCGCTACGTTGTTGCACTCAGCCGTGAAACACTTCTTTACTGCACGTACACTTCTTGCAGCCTCTCCGTCGTGGACAACAAAACCAGCACCCTGCCTTCACCGTCTGTTTTCAAATACATATGCTTTTAAATACATAGAGGTTATACCATCCTCCGTATTCTCACCAGGTCGCAGTCAGGATGCCCATGCAATCGTTTTCTCTCCACCTTAGCAAACTTGCATCACCACGGTCCATTACTATATCATAATCACGCCTAACGTAATCGACTACTTCGTGGGTCTTATGGAAGCTGTCCAACAAGTCACTTACAGCTTCCCCTGCTGTAGTTTCTAGCCTACGGCTAGCTGGATAAACTCCCCGGGTCATCCGACAGTGTCCCATGATTGCGATCCAAGTAAATGTGTGATATACGGGGACATTCGTCATTGTAGGATACATAGATAACGGAGAGACACTGAAAATCCTCAAACATGCAACAACATACCATCATAAGGAAAACACATAACATACTCATCTGTGATTAACCATTTCAGTTTGCCTGCTTTTTTGTGTACAGTGCACACAAAAATGGTGGCAGTCTTTGTACATTGCATAGTCTAGGATTTCCCCCCCCCGAATACCGGTGGTATTGCACAAATACACAATTTCCCCAAACATGACTCGTTCCAGCCTCCCGTTGAAACATTTGCAGGTGTTTCTCGAATACCGCGAACTCGTTACAACGGAAAACCCTTGGAAAATAGGCCTGAAACACTTCGCTAAGGTCCCCGAGCTCCGACTTCTTGCACGAAAACCGGTTATCTGCCGGCCAACTCACCTCGCTCAAAGTTATACCACGCGCCAACTAATAAACAGCCACTGCATCCATATCAGTCTATCCACACTCTACAGCTGCTAACCCACTTTTGCGTAGCGAATGTTGTCTCGTGTGTTCGTCGTTCTAGTGTATCCCTTCTTTGAAGGTTTCCCTCTGCGTTTTAGCATGTGAACAGTCGAATGTGCACCTGTATCTGCACTGTGCACTATATTCACCTTGTTTCAAAATGTCACAGGTTGCTGGTTTCCTTCCACGCCCGGGAAAAAATAACTTGAACGACCGAATCCTGACTGGTTTATAGACAAGTGCATTGTCAAATTAATTAAGGCCATTATCCGTTTCACGGGATTCGCCTTGAAAGTCGTTCAACAGGCAAAACGGTCCTTTT
>JTDE01004395.1:42074-64296 GCA_014338405.1 Paragonimus skrjabini miyazakii
TGCATGCTGAGACGTTATTCATAGCTTAAGTAAACGAGGTTGATGCAACTACCAGTGTGTATGCATACTCAGACGTAATTCATAGATCAAGTGAATCAGGTGGAAGCAGTTACTGTTTGGAACACATAGTGCATTCTAAGACGTTGTTGATGGTTTAAGTCAATCGGGTGGAGAAGTTTCTAGTGTGGTCGCATACTGCATGCTGAGACGTTATTCATAGCTCAACTGAATCAGGTTGAAGCAGTTACTTTTTGGAACACATCTTGCGTTCTGAAACGCTGTTGATAGTTTAAGTCAATCGGGTGGAGCAGCTGCTGGTGTGAATGTATACTACATACGCAGGCGTTATTCATAGCTTAATTAAATGATGTTGAAGCATCTATTAGTGTGAATCTGTGCTGCATACTCAGACGTTCTTCATAGCTCAAGTTGATCAAGGTCTGCACAGACAGACGTTAATCATAGTTAATGGGAATCAGGTTGAATCGGCTACTAATGTGAACGCATACTGCATATTAAGACATTCTTTATTGACCAGGTCAGCGGGATCATCCTCTGAATGGATCAAAAGCAGCATTGTTTAATAATGAGTCCAAGTATACTGTACTATATACAACTCTTAAGGTGGAGAACAGTTTGACGAGTTGGTTCGCAGGATTTCCCATTCCAGGTATGACTATGATTTGGTACTTGGCGAACAGCCAGGTTCCTACATTAGCAATAGAATAAAAGTGTTATATGTTTACTGCAACCGGCTTACTCGGACATGTCTTCAATATTTTCTGTTTATACAATTCATTACACCGGGGAACCTTTGAGGTGGGGATCTAAGGAGTGAGGATGCGCAAGCGTTATACTGAACAACTTACCGTTAACTACCGATGTTGTGATGAAAAGTTGGGATAAAAATATACGCATATCTATATGCCCGTATTTGAAGGTGTGTGGTTACGTGGAATTATCGGTAGTTATTTATTACCTGGCCATATATAATTCCATATTCATAAGTATATTTATACTATGTTTAACAGTCTTTCTGTATTTAAGTACATAGCTGTCCACATGTATGGGCTGCTAGGTGCACACACACGAATATACCTTCAAGACACGTACGTGCCACTGAGATAAGTGTGAACGTAGTGGTCAAAACGAGTTACGCAATTGCCTAGGTATATGTAATTGTACTTCACTGAGCTGCCGGTGACAACAAAAAGAACAAATGTAACAGAATAGTTACAAGGTACCAGCAAGTCACGGTGATTGAAGAATTTGACTCACAGGAGGTGTTCGCAAGTGTTCGCGTTCACAACGAGTTACGCGTAATCTGATGATCCAAAAATACCTTCCTCAATATCAAACGGCCAGGAAGATAATCTATCTTCGTAACGGTTAATGAGAAGACGCTTGTGAAAACTGGATTTAATACGGTATTGATTGAATCAATGCACATGAAAATTAAATATCTCACCTCCAATGTGAAAAATTCTCAGAAATTGAATAAAGAATGTGCCCGTACAACAAATTTGATAACTAGGCACCGCTCAATAATGGGGGACGATAAAACGGAATTGAGTTTACTCAAACAAATGGCTATTGGTTGGGTCGGAGCAAAATGATTGTTTACGCATCGGGAAATGGCAAGAATTATTGGCTACTCAAGAAAGAATATGGAAGAAAAATGTCTTGTTTTAACATTAAGAAATGTACAGGGCTCAGACTGAATAAGAGTAAGAGGAACGGTTGCTGTAGCCGGTGTTAGAATAAAAATGGTTAATACTGTTTGTTCTTAGGGAATATAATGAAATATAGGGCCACACTTTAAAAATAATCAAACAAAGCACAGCAATCTCAAAATGATGCAATAGACCTTGACAAAATCGGCAATGACCACCACAATGTTTCGAATTATCAGTACCTGAAAGTGGGGATATTATGAAGTTACTCTGAATTGTCAAAGCACGATCAAAGCTGCGATGATGTTCGTAATACGACGGAGCCAACAAATTGGGTGGAAAGTCCGTGTGTCATCGTCCAGCGACTGCGCAACGGAGGGAAGAGCACACCTGTATGCACTAACTTTTGTGTTATATTACGACGTCGCCTCCATCAAGTTGAACAAAATGCAACGGTGCTGCAGAAAGGTGCACAAACGTGAAGCATCGTTTGTAAACTAAAATGAACAAACTTCTACACGAACACTATTTTGACAGACAAAATAAAATGTGTTTTATAATATCTATTTTTCAACAAGATCACTTGTACCATTTTACTCAAACTCGATATAAATTTCGTTCCATTGAATTTTCAGTCATACTTTGTGAATGAAAACCGACTCTCAATAACACGAACAGGCTTTGTTGTTCATTGTTCATTGACATAAGGCAGCATTCGCCGGCTGTGTGAGCCTCCTCGCTGAGCTTCTCGACACCGGAATAAGCAGGGTGTTGTTTATTCTCTTCACTCCAGCGCGCTACATATGCTTACCCAGGAACCGCTTAAAGGCCACATCAATGAGTGCTAGTACCATCTGTGCCAGTAGCATGTTCTAGCCACTGACGGCCCGCCTAAACAGTCGAAATACAAGGCGAAGTCGCCCCGATCGATGCTTGAGAATCGCGAGAGGATGACCCCAGAATCCGTGCCCATCTCGATGGGAAGTCTGTTCTGAGTTCGCTGCCCACGTCACCCCGCAAAGTACGTCGTATCACAATGAGGTCGCAGCGCAGTCGCCTGTAACTCTGAGGGTACATGTTCAGATACTCTAGTCGCCGATGACAGGCCTTTCATCACAACAGCCATACGTGTGGCTGCCTTCTGTAATCTTTCAAGTTGAGATGCCTTACTATGTGTACAGGGAAACGCTACCGCGTAGCCGTACTTTAGTCCCGGACGAACAGGAAATGAGAAAATTGAGCAAAAGGCCTCCTCGGGCCCCAAGCACTCTCTCAAATTTAGCACAAGCCCGCGTTGTGTGCGCATGTTTTTAGAGCGTCCGTTACCAGCACCTCAAATTCACGTTCGGTATCACACTGTGTTAACAGATGACCTCCAATATGATATGCCTTGACATCCCTAGTATCACCCAGGTGCATAAAGGAGTATTTTGCGGGTTGAGATGTAAGCTTCAATGAACTGTCCATGCTGAAATCTTATCCCAGTCCCGTTGCAGTACTTCGCCATCCTCGTCTGAAGGGACTGTCCTCCACACTTTCACGTTATTGGCGATGACGATTGCAAGCGACTACAACTGGCCCAACAGGTCGTTGATGAAAACCGGAAACAGCAAGGGCCCCGGCACTGACTCTTGTGGCACACAACTTGGAGCAGGCAACCATTCAGGTAAGTGTTGATTGAACCGAATGGCCCACCATGGAGAAAGTCTGCTATCCGATTTAATATAGTGAGCTGACAGCGTACTCTAATAGTTTGGTGAGCAAATAGTTGGGCGGCCCTCCGTCGAAAGTCTTGCTGAAATCGAGAAACACCACTTCCAGACTTTTGCCGTCAGCTCTTGTTTCCTTCCATCGCTCACTGGCACGCAGGAGGTTTGCCAAGCAAGATCACCCTCATCGTAATCCGGGCTGCCTCTCGCTGAGAACCGAGAGTTGATCCAGATGCTCTTGAAAACGACGGGCTACTAGCCGCTCCATCACCTTAGCAAGCACGCAAATTAAGCATACTGATCGGAAACTGACAGCTTTCGACCGTCATCCTCCCTGTACATAGGCGCAACCACCGCTTGTTTCCACTCGGTTGGCAGTGTGCCTTTGTTCAGAGACCGCCGATGCAAGTCTGTTGATAGCACACCTAATTCCACCGCCAGTTTACGTAGCAATAACGGGTGGACGTAGTCCGGACCAGGGGATTTTCTGACGTTGATCGACCTTAGCTCGTGTTCTACCTCATCAACGCTAAATAGTGTGTCGACAAGGCACGGTCGAGTGTTGTCGAGCAAGGCACACTGCGCATTATCCTGGGAGGAAACCGAAACATAATACCGAGCCATTAGCCGAGCTTCATCCAAGCCCTCAACAACCCCTTTTTTGGCTGATCCATCAGTCGTGATTCATCCTTGACTGAGACGTTTGGGTGGCAGCTCCAAGAAGGTTGAATACTATCACATCGATCGCGCTGTGAGTGTTTCTTCCTAGACCTTGGTCGAGCCTACTCCTTCCAAATGTCTGCGGGGGTCTGCGTGAACACTTGTAGCATAGCTAACCTCTGCGTCTTTCGGTCTGGCGTTAGAGGATCTGGCCATCTTTGGCTTAGTCTTCCGTTGGTATCTAGCTCAAGTTTTTGCCTTATTCGGTGCAACTCGGTCTTCTAAGACTCTTACCACCGAATGCTCCGGGATCCTCACAACTGCATCCTTCGGGACTCTTGCAACCACATCAGTGAATGCCGGTCCAGAAGAAGCTGGGGCGCCCGAATACGGCGTCAGTTCCGCGGTCGCCTCCACATATGTGTTTCATAGATCTCGATCCGACGAAGCACATGTAGCATTCCGATCAATTTTGGGTGGTCGCCGCTGTGGGGGACTCAATCTGATATCTATCGGGCAACACATCAAGCAACAGAAGTTTAACCAGTCCGAACGAATCTTCTTAAGGTAATTGTATACCTCAGCGGAGACAGAAACGCAGGTACGATGCAACCACCAGTCACATATGTCGCATTGTAGGGCTTGAATCCTTTTTCTGATGCTCCTTCTACATTTTGGGCACGGCGAAGGCTCCTCCACAGCGACGTGCGTCATCTTCTGATGATCTTGAAGAAATGTGCTACCAGTTGATCGAACACAAAAGTTTGCTAGCAGTCCGTCAAACAGAAACGGTCTCCATTTTCCTAAACCTTTCTGCTAGCCAAACTTCACCACTAGCAATCAGACTACACCTCTCCATCTTGTGGATATCTGATTAGCTTGTCATATGGACTGCTATGAGTTATCGCCCTTATACATCTAACAATCCGATGGATTTGTGTCGAATCTCGTGTTCGTTCAACCCACGGACCGCTGTGTCGCATGCTATTGTACCTGCTTCATAAATGGCTCGTGAGATTCGGATCCAGCAATTATTAGGATCTTTGGATTGAACTATTAAGCTTTCATTCTAGGTTACTTTGGTATTTCAGCTTCACTGACAGACTTGCCAGTTTCTTAACTGCCAGCCGTTGCGGTCAGTGGGATTGTTGTCAATCGAAAGTAAGACCTAAATGGCGACGTACCAACGCATGGGTGTAAGCATGTGTTGCGATCAAAACGACAGTTCTAAATGAAGCCAAGCCAGAGCTGTTCCGTAGGAAGACACCCAGTATAACACTAAGACGTAAGATATCTGAAATCGGCGCTGTCTAAAGGTGGTCTGTGCTTGGCACACGATTGTAGCGGCTGTCCACTATTATCCGAGCTATGTGATGTTAACTCAAATCTGCCGCCTAAACGAGACTCACTCTCGAGCAGCTGGCATAGGCATTCATGTGTCTGACCAGAATGATTAAATCGGGGCTGCCTCTACCTAGAAAGAGCGGCCATGTCCGAATAAAATCGTTCTCGACGTCCATGTCACTGTAATTAGCCGGAACGTAAACAAATATGGCGAGGAGATTTCCGAGGGTTTGGCATCTGAAATTGGTCTTGGCAGAATCTGATAAACAGACGACACAATTTTGGTATTGGTATGTTCACCGAGTTTGGCATTTAGGTTGCAACCTACATGCCAAACTCGGCGAACACATCAATACTAAAACCATCAACCCGAGCTACAAAGAACACCACCACTGTTTACAACTATCCGGGACGACACAATGTCTGCTGTTCACAGCAATACTATCTACCAATTCCTCTGCGGTCGTTGTGCTGGGAATTGCATCTACCTCAGTCTAATCGGTGGTATTGTTCGTAGTCACCCCTAGTCTACAACCAGGATCGGGTAAACAGAGCGAGTACTGTCAGTTCGGTACGTTGACTACTGTTCTAGATTATAAACTCTGAAATGCAGGGGACGGTCAAATTAAACGGGTTTAACGTCCGTGTTGTGCCGGCCTGTTGGTCTGTCTGTTTCGAAGAGCGAACTTCAAAAGCGTTTACATTCCTTCGGATCCCAAGTCCAAACGGAGGACGACGGAGACCGGAGGTCGAGTGGCAAGCGTCGAGGCTTCTCGAGACAGTGTTAGTACAAACAGCTCTGTGTTTTGGGAACTGTGGAGCATTTACTAGAAGTGGTGATCGGGAAGAGTCTTAAATTTGGAGTGGATAGGACAGCAGGGAAGGGGTCAGTATTATGCTGCATCTAGGGCTACCTGGTTCATACCACAAGGCGGTTGATGCAGTGTGAAATTACTGATGTGTATATTCGTGTTTGTTTATAGACTTTGATATTGCCGAAACGCCGGGATATGGATAGGCAAATAATGGCACTACTCAGCGTAAGCTTTTGACCAAAAAACTTGTACCGCATGGTAATTTACCAGGACTAGTATCACTTTTTCCGAGTAAGAGCATCAACCCACTACTAACATCAAACCTGATGAACCAGGATATTGTGATTCATCAGACATCTATCTACTGGCTTATTTGTAATGAATAACACTGTCAGTGCGATCGCCACACCGTCCAGTTTAGCTCACCAGGTCACTGAGATGCGCAGGCAGTCGCACCGCTTCTGGGTCTAGTTTTTTGTTCTGCACATGGTTTAATGTGTTGGTATGTTTTGTGGTTATGAAATAACCTCACTGGTCACTATTGTCATCATCACGAAGATCAAAACACTGGCCGTTCGCATTGGTACTTAGCTGTTATAAAACCGTAAAGAAAAAATCAAGCTTAAACACTGATGGTCAATTACCGAAAGATGGCTCTTCTATCCTGAGTACAGTAACATCGCCTTCACATTTGTTTCATATACACGACCTTAAGGCTCCAGGGAGATTCCTTTCTGTCGCTAGAAGTTTTCTGTTTTATCGAATGTCGCATCAGCCCCACGAGTAAGAGTTACCGTTTCATTCTTTACATCTTCACCGCAGTTACTAAAAATTCCAAACTACATGAATCGGTCAGCAACCTCCTTAACTTCATTGTTCAATATTAAATATATGTAATCACGGCATTCTTGTAGAGGTAAGTTTTCGTTGCAAACCACATTTCGAAATACTCTGCAGACCGCGAAATCGCTTCCAAAACTGTGTGCAATTTTTGTAAATTGTCAAACAACACACTGTATAAGGCGTAGTTTACATCACCAGATAGGAGGCCCACTCTTACACCTTGTGAATGCCGCAAGCGGTCCATTATTTCATCCATGACAAAATTAAAAGATGGTGAAAGTGGACGTGCGCCACTCGTAGTGTTGAGGCTGTCAGACAGTTCACTATAAATTCTAGCCTGATTTGATGTACGATGTACATCGTACATCAAATGATGTACAAATGTACATCATCGATGTACATCTCTGTACGATGTACAGAGATGTACTTGTTCAGTACATCTCTGACCAAAAGTGTAAATCAATCGACTGAACCCAACGCGCCCATATAATCAACAGAAACGGCCATTTTTGGCCGGCGGTACGTATGACGTTCTCTCAGAATTTGACGATGAGGGAAAAGTTGATCAATACCTCCTTGTCCAGGATAAAATTCTGTCTATTTTCTCTTAATAAACCTTGTTTTTTTTCCTGTTGACCACAGATGCGTACGTACTGAGTGGCGGGATAAGTCTAGGCATTCGTGCTACCTAACTGAACCTAAACAATACCACGCTAGCTAAATCAGATTTGATTGTTTGCGGTTGCAATGCCCCGTAGCATTTCTTTCTCATCTTTTGCGGCCTGACTAGTGTTGTTATAAAACGAATAACTCCTGAAATACTAACCTTTGTTGTTCTGCTATCCTGAGGACGCCAGGGCTTTGTTTAATCTTTTCAGCGGGCTCTTTATAATCTAGTCGCCTTAAAACTAACGAGTTTGGAACGGCTTGACGCCCATTTCCGCCTTCCAGATGCATGTAAGCAATGGAAACATTGGCCCACAACATTTATTTTCCCCTACTGTTGCGAGCCACTAATCAGGAATGGTGATGGCACTAATCCGTTTTGCTCCACCATCTGTCCATTAACCAACTTTGATTTCGTGATGTGAGCCTAGGAGTCTCTGTATGTCAAGCTGATGAACAACAGTTCCACCCGTTTGGTCTTGTTCGTTTGTAAACCGGAAAGCAATCAAAGTCCGGACCAGTTTCCCGAGAAACTGTTGTCCCTATCCAAAGATTGCAGTTTTAAACTCGTCACTGGGGAGTAATATCGGAGCAGTGCTATATGGCGTACTTTTATCGGCGGATCGTATTTGAATGACATGCATCAACAAATGTTGGAAGTGAAAAGTTTAGATTCCCAACCTACCTTTGAGCAAGCTCGGTTGCTGGAGATAACCCAGAAGTAGCCACGGTTGTTTCAAAGTCCGACACATTCAACGCCATGTAATTCCTGTTTTCAGCCATCAGGTTCCATTGTTTATATTGGTTGTTCTTAACAGCTGATAGATATTAAATTCTGTAGCTACGAATGGCACTTGCTGTTTGCGTGATTACTTCGGACATTCTCCCCCGAAGTATCTGGCGAAAAGCCTCAGCTGTAAAAACTATTTGAAGAAAAGTCACCTACAGAGGGTTCGTAAATCGACACTGCTATGTGTTTGCTTCCGTAAAAAGCCCTGTTTCACCTACCGCCGTTGCTGCTGTACCGAGTTTATTAGGATCAGAGTAAATATGACACGAAGAACACGATTCTGCTGTCGGGAATCAGATATCGCCAGCCGTTACTGAGATATGCATCAGCATGAGGTTTAAGCGTTTCTTCGCGCCCTCACGACACCACAGGGTCAATGATTTTTTATAAATTCAGACCAGTTTCTCAAGTAAATTCACAAAGCGTCTGATGGCTAAATGCACTGCCCATTAGAAGTCTGCTTTGTCTCTGCTCTCATTGGTTATTGTTGTTCGTGGGGTTGAGTGCCAATCGGAGGGGATTCTATTCGCGTTATTTGTTCACCGTCGTTTGTATCAGTTATTCGCGTTCATGATTAGTAGGATTCGGTTATAACAACTGGCGACGAAATATTTCCTGTATTTTACAGCAAAAGTCCACGATGCCAGTGACCGTAGAAGCGCCGATGGTCATTTAGCATCAACAACAGGCCCAGTTCGAGAAGACGCAACTGATGCTCATCCAGACGTTAACGCGGAAGCTGACTATGCAGAGTCCGGCTTCCTACACTAATTCACATTCGCGCCCGCTGATCGAGTCCATTGGAAGCTCAATCTCACAGTTCCATTTTGGTTAATCCTCTGGGGTCCATTTCGACACCTAGTGTCAAAAACAGGGACATTTTTTCAGTGGAGCTGGCCGCCGTCAATGATCACCAACGTGTCCGACTGCTTTTGCGTTAACTAGGTCCCTCAGAATTCAAGCGCTACACGAACTTCATTTTGCTAAAGAACGCCAGCGATGTCTTTCTCAATGATGCACTCAGGTGTCCTATCCAAATCTTCGGCGAAAGTTTGTCCCTGTTCAACATCCGGTACCAGTGTTTCCAGCTGACCTAAAGCCAATCCGAAGATTTTGTTATCTGCGTCGGAAATGTCAGTCGAGAGTGGGAGCACTTCAAGCTCTCCTCCATGACTGATGATCAATTCAAGACGCTGATTTTCGTATGTGGTCCCCAGTCACCCGCAGATGCTAACATCCGCGTTCGTATTCTGAACGAGATGGACCATGGCTCTGAGATGGCGTTGTAGACGATCAATGCCGAATGCCGGAAGTTGGCCAACCTCAACACAATGCTAGGATAACCCGGCAGTCACCAAAACCTCCAACATATTTGACTAATTACCATGGTGCATCGCGACCACCCAACCAGGAGCGACCTTTAAGGCCTCCGACGCCCTGCTGGCAATGCGGAGGTTGCCATTATCTGCGCTTGTGCCCGTTTTATGAACACAAATGCCGTAAATGCAATCGTCGAGGCCACAAAGGATACTATTGTCGAGCTGACAAGCAGTTGACATCACAGCCCAGATCAAAGTCCCGCGGTAAGCGATTCCATAAACCGACCTGACAATCAAACTCCATCTTCGCCACATTCTTGGTTGATTATGCCTCCAGGCGGAGGTATATTTCGTTGGCAATCAATGGTACCGCCGTTCGGCTACAAGTGGGCACTGCCTACAACCTCACCAGCATATCGAGAAAGACATGGAACACCATGGATCGACCTGCCGTGCGTCTGACCACACAATTCCCGCAACGCTTCAGGTGGCGCTCTGAGGCTATCTGGCGGGTTAGCTTGTGCAGTCTCATTCGGCAACTTTCTTTTCAAAGGCTGGTGCTACCTTACGGATCATCCGTATTTGGACCTGCCTTCCCAGTATCATCGACCGCTTGTACCGAAAGCACTCTGCAGTCTTCCAAGAAGGCTTAGGACGTTGCAGCAAAACGAACACCGTCTTTAACCTTATTCCCAACGCAAGACCCGTCCAGTGCCGTAAGCAGCTCTACCTCTAGTGGACAAGAAGCTCGATCGCTAACAGGAGGCTGGTGTCCTGAAACCCGTCAATTGTTCTGCTCCGTCCGCACCGATCGTTGTTATAATGAAGCCCAATGATGTAGTGGGAATTTTCACCGACTTCTCTACATGCCTAGATGCTTCTTCGGATATGCACTAGTGTCCTCTCCCGCTGCCCGATGATCTATTCGCGGAGATGAACGGTGGCAGTTTCTTCGCGAAGTTGGACCTAACGGACGCTTACATGCAAATGGAAGTTTCAGAATCTTTCAAGGAGCCGCTCACCATCGACACCCACCGCGGCCTACTTCAGTGTTAGCGTCTCCCATTTGGCGTGAAGACTGCAACGGCAATCTTCCAGTTGATAATGGATACGATGCTGACTGATGTTCCAGGAGCGGCCGTCTGTCTGTACGACATCGTTGTGGCCTGGGCCGATGCAGTGGAACTGACAGAACGCGTGGACTTGTTCCTTGGATGCACAGTCGACTACGGGTTCCGTATTTACCAGGGAAAATGCAATCTCCTCACGCACTCAATCAGGTGCCTGGACTTCATCGTCGATTGTCACGACTGCCGTCCAGGTCCCAACAACATCCAGGCTGTTGCTGATATGCCACCACCTTCGGACGTATCTACCTTACGTTTCTTTTTGGGTCCCGTCAGCCACTATGGCGCGTTTATGCCCGTCATGCATCGTGTTCGACCACCCTGGAACAGACTGTTGACGAGGGATGTCTCCTGGGCTTGATCCACGAATGCCAGAATTCATTCGGGGAAGTAAAGAAAATGATGAACTCCGACAAACTGCTGACGCATTTTTATCTAACTCCCCAAATTGTGATCTCATCGGACGCCTCAAGCCATGAGGTGGAAGCGGTCCTCTCACACTTCTACCCTGAGGGATCCCAAAAAGCAGTCGTTCGTGTCGCTAACTCTCTATAGTCAGCAGAGAAAAACTATGGACAGATCGAGAAAGAAGCGCTCGCCATTGTTTTCGCGGTGGAGCGTTTCCACAAAATACTTTTGAGCCCGCATTTCACTCTACTAACTGACCACGAACCACTGCTCGCCGTCCTTGGATCAAAGAGGGGCATACCGATCCACTCGGCTAACCGCCTTCAAAGATGTGCAACGACTCTGCTCAACTATGACTTCGACATCAGATATACATCAACAACGATCAGTGGACAGGCAGATGCTCTCCCTCGCCTGAGTGGCTTGCAGACATCCGATTTGGAAGAGGCCGTGATTGCTGCAGTGTCCTTCGAAACAGAGGTCAGTCAGCTGTTCTCCGAAGTCATCGGGACACTCCCGGTCACCGCCGAGGTGGTTGCTGGAGCAGCTCTACAAGACCGGACATTGTGGTCTGTGATACCTTACAATCACAGCCTCTGTCCGGAAAGAGGATTAGTGGGCGGCCTGACGCAGTTTTTCCGGGGACTTTCGGCGCTTTCAACTCTCAATGATTGTGTGTTGTTTGGAGAACGTGTCGTCATCCCGCCGGAAATTCAATCCGAACTAATTCGCCAGATTCATATCAGCCACTATGGTATCAGCCGAATGAAGGCGTTGGCCCGTAGTTACGTTTACTAGCCCGCCGTGGATTAACAGCTGGAACAACTGGTTAAGCCCTGCCACGATTGAGCTTACGTATCTAAAGTACCCCCAAAAAGCGCCACTGGAATCTTGGCCAATCCCTACGGCTCCATGGTCGAGTGTACACTCGGATTTTGCTGGGCCCTAGCACAGTCAGAACTTCCTGATCGCTGTTGATGCTTATTCCAAGTGGCCAGAATTTGTCTTGATGCCAAACACTACCACAGAATCAATCGTCCTGCAACATTGCAAAATGTTCAGCCGGTTCGGGTACCGGACCACTCTGGTTAGTGATAACGGAACACAGTTCACTTCCTCCGCATTGGCTGACTTTTGTCATCAGAACGGCATTGATCACATCCGATCATAGCCTTACCGGCTCCAGTCCAATGGTCAGGCAGAGCTTCTTGTGGACCCGTTCAAACGTGTTCTTCAGAAGGTTCAAGGGAAGGAAATGAATGTGGAAGTTTTAGAAACATTCCTAGTGCACTATAAAACGACTCCAAATCCACAACAACGTGATGGAAGATATACAGCCGAGGCTCTTACTGGACGAAACTCCGATAGCCGCTAGACTCCATCAGCCAAACTGTCGCTGTTCCAGGTTCCGAGGATGCAACAATAGAAAACAGGTTCAACCAAGGGCACGGAGTTAGGCATCGACGCTTCAACAGTGACCAGACCGCCTTGGCCCGGGATTATCGCAGTGGTTTTGCTAAATGGCCATTGGACCGAATTCTCAGAAAACTGCGAAACTTCATTTTTGAAGGTCAAGTCGGAACTGACATCCGGATACGCCACGCCAATCAGCTTCAGCCCACCAGTATCGCTGAACAATCACCGGGCGAAAAAGATGTTCCCTTAGAGATCTTGATGGAAGTGTTTGGTCCTCCCAGCCGGAACCCGTAACAACCCCGAACAAGCAAGGCCTGCCACGTGAGCTGTTTCCTAGAAGGTGAACTGACTGAGTACGTCGGTTAATGTTGCCTCTGCAAGTTAACCCCCGACTTCCGTCGTACGAACAGCATCCTCGAAGGGAGATGTTAGATTCAGGGCAAACCTGACCCGAAGAACATGATTCTGCCGCCAAAAATCAGATATCCCCATCCGTTACTGAGATATGCATCGGCGTGAGGTTCAAATGTTTCTTCGCGCGCTCATACCACCACAAGGTCAACGATTTTTTATAAATACAGACCAGTTTTTTTCAAGTAAATTCACAAACCCAGCCAGCACAGACCCTCGAGAATGCTTAGAAAATTCTTGGCTTGCTTCTGGGCTATTTGGGGCCTTTTGGCGCAAACTCACATTTGAATACTTAATGTGCTTGCCGGTTACTGGTGGGTCTGACTTTGAAGGGATGAGGTTTTCTCGGTAGTTTTTACGTCAATAATTAGCAGATAAAAATAAAAATTGCATATAATACTACAATTTTTGGAAAAATATCTCTTCTAAAATTTGGTCACTGGGTATCACGTTTATATGTCACAATCATATCTCTTATATGGTGCATCCCAGGTGGTTAGTCCTATTAGTATTCAATTAGCTGATGAACACTGGAACAATACAGGTGTGCTATTGTACACGCGGTTGTGTTGTTTTTCTTGGTTTGCACCGCGTTTTGATAGTCGTGTTCGCTGTCTTGTTGTTCAGTGGGCCCCCGGTGAAGAGCTGCAAAGTATTTTATTATTTTCTGTAGATGACGTGTAACGCATATAGTATGTCACGTTGGGTACTTTACCTTTGTAAGCGTAAGAAGTTGACTGCGTTTCGTTGCCGTGTGATATGGGCAATATGTGGGACCATCGCCTAGAATGTACTACTGCAACAGCCGTTTCACCCACCCCTACAGATATAGTTGAAGATGAGCGGCTGAGCGTGTTTATGTGTATAATCTTTTTTAGCAAGGCCTGTTTTGCTCTCTAGCTCCTCCTGTCTTTGATCTATCATTCGGTGGTGTTCACCCTGAGGGCCTCGTTTGTTTACAGGCCGCTGATGGTAGGTGTCTTTGTTCTGCCTTCATTGATTTAGTGGGCGTTGATGTTAGTGGAATGCAACCCTTGGCTTCAAGCTCCATCTCCAAAGAGTTGCGGCAAGTTTTTTTGAGAACTGGTGCTCCTCTGTTCGGGCAGCATGCCGTTATAGGTGCTGTGCGGAATTACCAACCAAAGGTTCCCAAGGATCCAAGAACCATTCTTCGCACTCCTCGAAGTTACACTCGGAAACCCCTTTGGGGGCGGAGTTTACATCCGCTTGGTTCTTGAGACTACTTCATGCAATCATGACTTTTTAAGACATTTCGCATTATATTTTCATCCCCTTTCACGTCTAGTTTTAGTTAGCTTCATGAAGTTACTGACTATTTCCACTGTCACCTTTCCTCCGTAGCGAGTAGGAACACTGGTTGTAAATGCATAGGCCAGGGAATTATTCCACCGTCGAGCATAGACTCAACATCTTCGTACTGTCGTTCGGTATGTGTGGCGTAACCGCCTCGGACTGATACTTCGTCCACTGTTGTCGGCTTGTGAACATGATTTTTGCACATATTAAATTCCGTTGAGTCGCACATTTAACCGCAACCGTCGGTGTGTGCGCAATCTATCACATAGTTTACCCTACGTTGATCTGAGCAAGCCCATTTCGTCTACGCAGCACAAGGGCTTGCACAGACTAGAGTGGTTGTCCGGGAATTGGAGTGAGGCGCACGTCTAACACATCAATTGTTGGAACTGATCCAACAGAATAATACCCAGTCAACAATGAAAACAAGGACTCAGCGCGTTGACCCTCGTGTATTTGTATCGACCATGCAAAATACAGTGCACGGAGAATGCACGTCAAGCAAGCGAGGGAAGGAGCGAGTTGTGTTGTAGCTCCGGGACAGATATTGCAAAAGGGATAGCGCGACTACATCAGAAGTAGGAGACAAACCTAAATCATCAAAAGTGTACAAGTGGATGCGACTATCAAAAATAATATTTGCTATAGTCGCTATACGCACAACCGCGCTGCGCGCTCAGTCCTGGCTGCCGGGATGAGCCAAGAGTTTGCCAAGGACTTGTCAGACGGTAAGGCGAGAGGATTGGTGCGCTCGGACTAAATCTTAGAAAATAAGCTGCCGCGCTTTTGGCTCTATTTTCGATTTTATAATTGTCATCGTTATTCATATTTTTCACCTACCTCAAAATCACATATATAGTCAACGTTCAAACCAAGCAATTCGAACTACTCAACAATAAATAATACAAATCTTACTCCTCAGGTCGTGAGCCCTGCGTTCTCTCTGCGTTCAGTTTCGCTAGTGAACAGATTTTTGGAGAGTTAGAGGTTAGTAGAACCAACCGTCTATTGCGGCAAATTTTTTATTTATCTGTCATCGGAATTATCCCCGTTGTTGCCTCAAAAATTAATTAGGAACAACACGATAGATTGTATATAGTGGATAGTGTATTCGGTGTAGCGGAATTCTATACCAACGCACCTTCACGGATTATTTTGAGTCAATCGTTTTCATTTTCATCACCTTTTGATCTCGTATTCACACTCGAATTTTATGTTGTGTTCAGATTCACTAAATAAATTTATGAGCCCAGATTTTTACAATTGCATATTGTACAATTTTATCTTTTTTGACTCCGTTACTGGTAATCTCAGAACTCCCAAAAGTTTGCAGTGACCTCCGATTTTGACACCAGTTTATTTTCCGAAATTGCTATTAACCTTAAATTGCTTGCGCTTGGTATTCCGAACCCCCGCGTTTGGTTCACTCAGGTAAAGACAATTTTCCGTTTTCGCAAGTTTGCTTCACAGGCCACCATGTTCTTTGACGTGGATACACAGCTGCCCACTGACAGCGCTTCCGAAGTGATTGATATACTCAACCCTATGCCAGACGAATCCCCATATGATAAACTGAAGGGTGCAGTTCTAAAGCGTACCGCGGTTTCAGATGAGGCCACGCTGCAACAGTTACTTCCTGG
The DNA here is from genome assembly GCA_014338405.1 of Paragonimus skrjabini miyazakii. Lineage (NCBI taxonomy): Eukaryota > Metazoa > Platyhelminthes > Trematoda > Plagiorchiida > Troglotrematidae > Paragonimus > Paragonimus skrjabini miyazakii. Next base: position 58,213 of record JTDE01004395.1, read on the forward strand.
TATCGAGTTGAGTGATCGCACCCCCTCTCACTTACTCCGCCGCAGGAGATCCCTGTTTGGCGACAACAATACAGGCGATTCCATCCTCAGGCAACTGTGGACCAAATGCCTCCCACTCAACACCTCGGTCATTCTGTCAACACAGGACACCGACACGCCTTTAGAAAAATTAGCAGAGATGACGGATAATGTTCGCGAGCGTTTCTTCAAGCGTCCCACTAACCACGTGCGTGATCCTTTCCCTCACGCCGACCAACAGCAAGATACACTTGATAACCTCCGACGCCAAGTGTCTCAGCTAACATTCACTGTGGATAACTTACTTGAACGCCTTATGAAGGACCGTAACTTTTCGCTCATTCGGCCCCGCTCTCGCTCGCTACCTTCCACATCTAAAGCCGTAACCTTTAACATTTGTTACTACCACAAATGTTTCGATGAAAACGCCCGCAAATGCACACAGTCATGCGCACATGCCAGTCCGCCTTCTGAGGGCATATCAAGGAAACGACCTGGCCAGTCAGTAATGGCGACGACTGCCGCTGGCCAGACCAACAGTCACCTGTTCTTCGCCCACGATAACTTCGCTGGACTTCGCTTTCTCATCAACACGGGTGGAGATGCCAGCGTTTTACTTCCAGGTAAACTTGACCACGATCTCAAACCCGAGGATTTCACTCTGCAGGTGGCAAACAGTTCTAAAATCGTGACCTACGGCCAACAACTCTTGACGGCTGATCTCGGACTGCGCCGAAGTTTCCCCTGGATTTTTATCATTGCCGACGTCCAACGCCCAATTATCGACCTCAATTTACTTACAGGGCACGGTTCGGCTGTTGATCTCAGCCGCCGGAAACTCGTAGACGGCACCACTATTTTGTGTGTTCAAGGTGAAGCCACCACCATCAACTCAAGCGGACTTCGAACGGCTTTACCGGAGGCCAACCAATATGCGGTGCTGTTGAAATGATTCCCGGGAATTTATCAACCTACATAGAATACAGTGGCGCCAAAACAGGACGTTTTTCATCGCATCATCGCCAAAGGACCACCTTGATACGCACATCCACGTCGAATGCCTTCTGAGAAGGTGAAGACCACCAGGGCGGAATTAGCAAAAATGCTGCGTCTTGAAACCATCCGTCCCTCAAACAGCCCATGGTCGTCACATTTACACATGGTCCCCAAGAATACGACAGGAAGCCGGAGACCACGCGGTGAATACCGAGTGCTAAACAACGCTACCGTACCGGATCGTTAGCCCATTCCGCACATTCATGATTTTTTCATTGGCTTATGGAGGAAAGACAACTTTTCCAACAAAGATCTGGTCAAAGCCTATCACCAACTGCCTGTGCCTCTCGACGATATCGCTAAAACAGCGATCACAAGCCCATTTGGCCTATTCGAATTTTTTCGTATGCACTTTGGCCTCAGGAACGCCGCCCAAACTTTTCAACGCTTCATCGACCAATTTCTACTCGGACTAGACTGTATTCGTCTACACTAATGACGTATTGGTTGCCGGCAACAATGCCCAGGAACATCTGCCTCATTTGAAGCCTTTATTCGAACGTTTAAATCACTACAGCGTCACCATCATTACAACTAAACACGACTTCAGTGCTTCTGCCATTGACGTTTTTGGTCATCGCATCGATAAAGACGGCATCAAACCACTACTGGAGAAAGCCAACGCCATTTCGGATTACCCATTATCTCAGTTTATCAAAAGCCTCCGTGGATCTTTGGGGATTGTTAATTACTATTGTCGCTTCATCCCAAATTGCTCTGACATGCTGAGGTCACTTACCGATTTGCCGAAGAGTAACGTCAAAAAGTCCGTCTTCATTCCAGGAGCCACCGCCGCTTTCAAGCAGGTCCTAGCAAACGCCACATTCTCCGGCTATCTGAGTACTGATGAACACGCACAGTTGGTTCTAAAGACCGACGTATCCCAGTTTACTGTAGGCACTGTTTTACAGCAAGTCATCGGGAATGAAATCCGACCGTTATTCTTTTTCTCCCGAAAACTACAGTCTACCCAAACGAGGTACAACACCTTCGGCGGAGAACTGCTAGCTATTTATCTAGCCGTCAAGCATTTCCGACATGTGTTGGAAGGACGTCAGTTTACCATTCTTACGGATCACAAACCGTTAACGCACGAATTCAACACTTCTACAGGCAGGTAATCCTCGAGAGAAACCCGCCACTTAGACTTTTTTCTTAGTTTACGACGGACATCCATCACATCGATGGTCCAAGCCACCTGGTTGCAGACGCTGTATATTGCGCGCATATTCATCACTTAACTGCATTTTCTATCGATTTAGAAGCCACGGCAGTAGCCCAACAAAACGATGAAGAATTCAGTCAACTAGGCTGTCGTCCGTCTTTGAAACTTGTTCACCAACCATTGCTGCATTGCGGCTCGAAAATTCACTTAGACATTTAGACCGGTAAACCTCGACCTTATGTCCCCTCTTACTACCGGTGAAACACTTTCCGCTATTTTCATTCTATCTCCCATCCTAGCATCCGTTCCACCGCCAACCGAATCACCGACCGTTTCGTCCGGCCAAACATGCGCAAGGACCTACGTGAATAGGCCAAACACTGTCTATTCCGTCAGCAAAGTAAGGTACATCGCCACACCATCACCACACATGGCACTTTCAGTGTACCGGACGCCCGCTTCAAACACGTTCACAGCGACATAGTGGGCCAACTTACACCCCCGAACGGCTTTACGCATTTGCTGACCTGCATTTATCGTCTCACACGCTGGCTACAAGCAACGCCCATACGCGAATCCTAGGCCGAGAACATCGCACTGACGTTTGTGAAAACTTGGTTATCCTTCTTCGACGTACCCGCCTCCACCACTACTGACCGCAGTTCTAAGTTCCGTCTAAACTATTTCGTGATCTGCAACACTTTCTCGGCCGTGAACACTTTCGAACAACCGCCTACCACGCGGCGTCAAATGGCTTAGTGGAACGTTTCCATCGTCAACTTCTAGCCGCCACCCTTGCCACGACATTTGGCCCAAAGTGGTCGGGAAACCTGCAACCAATTTTGCTTGGCATCCGTAACACCATCGAAGAGGACATCGGTTGCATACCAAATGAACTCGTCTATGGCAGCACCTTACGCCTGCCAGGCGAAATGTTCAAGGATTCGAGAACCACTAAAAGATAGACCCAGCGTCATACGTCACACGTCTCAAACGGCACATGACCAAGTTAAAGCCCACCCCGACGAGGACCACACCGAGGCAGACTTGATGGTTGGCGGCATCCGAAACGGATTAGCTTGTCACAGAGAACGAAGCCAAAGGACACCTACGCCATAAATCATCACGCCAAGTGGCTTTCGCTGCACCACTTGCGGTTCCACTCATACACCACGTATCCGGTGTAAACCCGAAGGAATAAGACCAGTAGGCGTGTGACTGAAGCCTCTGTTTCTAGCCGATCAATGCTGGTTAGCCAATTGAATGGCTAGCGCGAAAAGAAAGCCCTTACCTCTCGGAAAATTAACAGTGAGAGAGACTGCAATGACAAGATCTATACTAAGAAGAAAGATGTATGAGATGTAATACAAGAAGCATTTCAGTATACCAGTGCACGGTAATGCATTCTAGAGAGGATAAAGTTGAAAAACAAAACTGAAAGTTGAACTACGGAACGATCAGACAGACGATTCATCATTCAATACACCAACAAAGCTCAAGAATAGGTAGAAGATCACAGACACCTAAGTTCCTGAAAAGAGGAGCGTATTAGTTGCCCAACGACCACGGTCTTGGTCGATGCAATCATTATCAAAAATAGAATGGATATGCTAATATGACCCACCTGAGCCTAACGCACTCGTTGTCTCTTCGCCGACGGTGCACCATGAGTACGCTGGTGACCACCTAATCCCAAAGAGCCAGCGCATTCGCGGCCGCACACATTGCAACGACATACAGTCATGTCACCACGACCTATGGCACCTATGTTTCCTTTGCGTACCGCGCGCTTTCGTTTTCGGCCGCGCAATAACTGCTCGTTGAACTCGCGGAAGCCCGTCCGAATCGTATTCCCCTAGGCAGTCCAGTCCAACGCTAAGTCTTCTCAATATCTAAAATTAATTTTGCAACGTGAAAGACTTACCTGCATAGCATCCTGGTATCTCAGCTTCTGACCACCAGAATTTTGCTTATCTGATCTCAGTTGTCCATACAGCACCTGCTTTGGTATAAGGTCATCGCCCATCCGACGGACGTGACCCAGCCAACGAAGCTGCTTCAACATCAGCGGGGCTTCCATCCCTTTCATGTCCGCTCGCCGCAGTACCTCAGTGTTCGGAACCATGTCCGACCACCGAATATCCAAGATGCGTCTTAGACATTGCAAATGAAAGTGGCTCAGATAGCGCACATTCCGCTGAAACACTGTCCACCTTTCACTGCCGTACAGCAGTATAGACAGCACCAGTGAGCAGTAGACAAAGAGCTTAGTGCTCGGCTTCAGGCTGTGGTTCTTTCACACACGTCTTCCAAGACGTCTGAAAGCAGTACTAGCCTTTGCCACACCAACCCTCAACTCGCGGTCCACAGACAGATCGGTGGACGGATTGCTGCTCAAGTAGCATAAACCTGTGCAGCTGTCAACAACATCTCCATTGATGCGAATTTGGGATGAAGGTGCACAGATAATACTTTCGCCCGGAGAAGGCTAAAAGAAAGAAAATGTCTTACCTGTGTTGTTATTCAGTCCGAGATTGGATGCCGCGGTCGCAAAAGCCGTGGTCAGTCGCTGTGGTTTGTCCTCGCTATGTGCAAACAGCGCACTGTCATCTGCAAACAAGGGCATGCGCATCATTGAGGTATGTAGCCGGGTTGAGGCGCCGAAACGTCAAATATTCAGTAGGCGCCCAGCCATCCGGTACTCAACCTCAATACCGTCCTTCTCAGAGTCCTGAAAAGCAACTGTTAGCATGGCAGTCAAATATGAACTAAACAGAGATGCAGCCAGGACAAAACCCTGCTTCACGCCAGTGACAATGTCAAAATCATCAAAGGTAAATCCACACGATTGCACCTTCGCCCTCATGCCCAAATGCAACAATCTAATCATATTGACGAACTTACCTGGACATCCAAACTTACCAAGCACCGTCCACAGCGCCTCGCGGCTCACGGACTCAAACGCCTTGGTGAAGCCTACGAAGAGGGTATACAGGGACTGGTTGCGTTCCGCATACTTCTACTGAAGTTGTCGAGCAGCGAACACCAGGTCGATCATACTCCGATTCGCCAGGAATCCACATTGATCCACAAGGACACTGACCTACAAGACACCCGTATTCATCCGGATCGAAGGGATTCTGACAAGCATCTTGCCTGCCCCGATGGCTGCCGGGGCATTGCTTGTTACCCTTACCTTTAAACAAAGGTACTATCACAGCATCCTTAAAATCCTGTGGAATCACCTCGTGCTCTCAGATGGAGTGAACCAGCTGGAGTAGTGCACGTTCCATCGCAGGCCCGCCATTCTTCAGAATTTTGCCTGACAATCCATCTTCACCTGCAGCCTTACCGTTGCGAAGTTGATCAATTGCTCTCTACAATTCTAGTGAATCAGGAGCGAGAGCAAGTGAAGGCTTGGTGAGCTGTTGAGGCAGGCTGTTCACGGTCACCCAATCAATGGTAGCAGGACGATTCAGTAGGCTACCAAAGTGTTTGCGCTAAACCCGCATGATGTCCTCTGGCTGGGTGCACAAACGGCCGGTGTCTACATCTACCAGCGCTTTAGTAGACTGCGTCGATAGACCGAAGATCGCGGTGAGCGAACCGTAGAACTCCTTATTTTGTCGACGATCTGCAAAGCCCTGCATCCGCTCGCCCTGCATCATCCACCAGTTGTCCTTGATTCCGCGAACACTCCCGGCCAGTTGACGTCGGATAATTCATAACGTCGCCTTCTTCGATTCATTGTCCGGGTCTGTTGTGGCGGCAGCAAACGCGGCATTCTTCTCTCGTACCAGTTCAGTGATAACCGCGTTGTTGTCATCAAATCAGTCCGGACGTTT
>JTDE01004396.1:21707-31793 GCA_014338405.1 Paragonimus skrjabini miyazakii
CAGGGTCTGCTTCCTTGCGTTCATTTTTACTAAGTGTGTTTGCATTCGAGTGCGATTTCGGCATTCTCAGTAGCTTGATGATGGGGTTTTCTTGCAATGGTGTGTAGATTGAGGTAGTTATAACGTGTTTAAGTAGATTTGAGAACTGACTGGATTTTGCTCTCTTGCGAACCAACTAACGTGGAATGCACGAGTGGCAGATTTCCTTAATCATTCCACAAAATAAATTGACACCGTCGGCTGGTTTGCGTGTAACCCACCGGAAACTGTGAAAAGTTTGTTCGAAACTCTATTCTTCTCAATGCAGACAGTCTATTTGAGACTGCATATATGACCGACTCGTCTAGTCAGGTAGGATCATTTCGCTACGGATATCATTGCATCATGTGTCTCGTCGATAACAAAGGATTGTGTATATCATGGTGTATGGACGCCTGGTTTGTTCTCTTTAACCACAAACTTTGAATTGACTGTTTGGAAAGTAGGTTTTCCTGGAAAGTCGACCCAGTTTTCGAGGAAAGAAAAAACTCATTTTCTAACGTACTCTGAATTGTGTTTTTGGCACATACTTCCGATTAGTATGTAGCAGCACGGCCTCAATTTCATTTCAGTCTCATAATTAGGTCTGCTATCTCGTCAGATCACTCATTTGAGCTGTGTGCCTAATGAAGTTCGTGTGAACTGTCCGTCCTTCTCCATTTCCGTTTTAGGTACTGTAGTGATTTTGAGGCTGCGATTAGTGAATATGAATTCATGCTTTAGTTATCTTATTGCGTTTCGATTTCCGTTAGAGTGCGATCCTCAATGTTTGATAGGTTCAGTATACTGGCTGCAGATCCAGGAAGTTCTTCACCTATATATGACTAGCTTCCTGGTCTTTTGGAAAATAAAATGAATATAGTTACCTGTTGCCAGGTAGCAGTGAATATTCATGTACCTCTGCCTTACATTTAATATGGAGATCAATGTCTGTACTAAGGCAGTTGCACTGCTTGAATCAACATATTTTTTGCATATACATTATCAGACGTTGATTAACGACTACCGTTTCTTTAGCGAACTTGGCAATTATCCGGACCAGCTCCGCTAAATTTCTCCATTATGTTCGCTACAATGAACGACGCCAAATTCTGGTTCGCACTTCTTGTTGCATCCTGGCACAAGCTAACCACGTAGACTTACTACGGTTAATTAGTGTAGAAGAGCAGTTAAGACCCGAAAAATCGGATCTTTGTCTGAATTCCAAAAGGGGACAAAAACTACACATCCCTACCCCATGTGTGCTAAATTGGCTTCGAAACCGTGCCAGGAACTTCGTATATGCATAGTTGTTGTTTGCCGTAGTTACCTGTATGTTCAGTCATTGTGTGTCATGGTAGTTGCAAGTGAGGTTATATGTTAAGTTCAAATTCAGAGCATCATGATCGGTTGTGCTTATAATCACGTTTATCAACTCTCCAAGTGAAAGTAATATGTACAATTTAGATGACAGGTTATTAACAGTAAGTTTAAAGATGCTAACCCTTATAACGTTGGAAAGAGTCTGGTTGTTTTGTCGGAAAGTGAATTAAACGTTGACTACGTGCATTCTGAGTGTTTTTAGATGCGAAGCTCTATGTAGTGTGTGTTAATCCGGTATTGGATTTCGATGTAGTAGTTTTCCTTTTCGCTGTGACTGTTGTAAACCGGTACTCTTTACGAGCCTAAGAATCTGTGCAGAAATGAGAACTTTGTGATTTGTCCATGCTTTATTACGTTGCCTACAATCTGAATAGGCTGCTTCCGTTCTACAGAGTCTGTCAGGTTCGCAATAGTTTGATGATAACGACATCCACCTTCCAACTATACGATCGTTTGTTTGACGGCCGGTTAATTTATCTGCTCCTGTTGAGGTCGAAACAGCTTACACTATCCAAGGCACATGTGATTCTCCAGCACTTAGCATAAAATACTGTATAGTGTAAAAGGTATAAAACAAAAGTTACCGGTTTTAAACCACTAAAGCTGACCTGCTCTCTGTTTACGAGGTGGTATTGTGTTGTCTTATTGATTGTGATCCTACTTTTAATTGTTCACTAAAACCATTGTGATATCATGTTCACGGCGAAAATGGAACTCTTTCAAACATACTGTATGCACGCCTGCCTCCGCCTATTTTAGCCTGATCAGGCCTTGGCTTCAGACTTGTGTTCCGAATCCGATGAGACTCCGCCTCCTTTTGGCTCCTACCATCAACAGTACTGGCTGGACGGCGAGCGCCTGGTCGCTGTAGGTGTGGTTGACCTACTCCCACAATGTTTGTCATCGGTCTATCTTTTCTACGATCCGGACTATTCCTTTCTAAAACTTGGAACATTTTCCGCCTTACGGTACGTTAGTTTGATTTCATTAATACCGGTACAAAATTGGAGAACTCTGTCGTAAACGATATGCTGTACAAAGAATTCGCTGCCATTCAACATATTATGCTATGTGCTGATTGTACACTGTTAGGCTCTCTAAACCTCGACATGACGACTCAAGGTGACCGGTTTTCGAACACGCAACCGTGTAGTTGATTGTTGGCATTTCAGTTCCAGTGGACCTTCTGGAGCTCTACTGTGTGAAATTGTGAACTTTTCTTCCTGATCACCTAATGTCTGTGTTGTGATGTTAAACGGCTTAACGTACGTCTAAGCACCATGCTTTGTTGTTTTAAGATAGCTAGCGTCATCACCTAGGTTGTTTATGTTGTTCTTTGCCTCAGTAAGCACTGGGATCATTTTTAGGCTATCCTAACTGGTTTCTTATAGTTTTAGAAGCTCCGAGCATGTTTCATGCTTGTGTGAATACGTAGAAGATGGTCGCATATGCCACAGCCGAGCCGAGCAACCCTACCACTGACTTTGTTTCTGTATGATTAGTTTTTTGTTTTATTTGTGTGAACGTCTGATGTTTGTGCTCCTTTGGGTTTCACTAACTCCAAGCTTTCGTAGATCGGTCATTCAGAACAGGCTCTTGTGATGTGTTAGGGCAAGTTGTATTTCTTTTTTTTGGGTGACTCGGTCTGTGCTACTTGTCACACGCATTCGCAGCTTGTCCATTCTGTAACCTACTTAGTCATTAACCGTTCACGTCACGATCAACGGGTGTCACTAGTGAGAAGTTTTTGAAACCAAAGAAACTGTTATGAACCGCGTGGATTGACAATTGATGAAAAATTACTAACTCCCGGCGTCCACTATAACCCGGCTTAGCTACGATGGTTGCACTAACGATTCACGTTATCACGGCCTATACGACGACGCGTGTACTACCGCAAATGAAGAAGACAAGAAGACAGGGAACCTTTCGCCAAGGGTATATTGGATCTCAACCAGACGTTTGTCCAATACACTGGAAAAACTCCACCGTATTTATAATGTTCAAGCGGAGGCTCATACAGTGGTGGAGGTTCACAACATGAGGAGGCTCATACAGTGTTTTGGGTTAATTTTGGCATTATCCCAACAGAAACGTCACCAGCAATCATACATGTTTCTGGTTTAAAAAATTTATTTGCTATTGTAAAGTGTTGCAGGAATCCGTCAGGAAATATATATTACACGGCACTTGGTATAACTTCTATTTCCTGGTTTGTCTCTTCGTGGCTGTGTCTATTTCAATATTACTTACCTTCTTTTCCTTCAGTCACGTGAATCATCACATGGCCATCGTGAACGGACATTCAATAATTACACATTCAGTCATTTCTATGCGTTTCATACTGTTAATGGTTAACCTGATTTGTGACAATAGCAGATGGTATAAATTGCCAGGGAAGAAGTTTTTACGCCCCTGTCGTAACTGAAATTTGGAATGATTAAATTCCGTCGAAACCGGCACTGAGGATAGAGGGAATTTGTAGGCAACGGATAAGGATATCGGATTTACTGGGGTTATTGCCCATAGTGGAGTGTGTTAGTTTTCTGCATGTAGATGCCCCGTAGGCTTTCATGGAACCCTTATGGAGATGTTACATACGTCACCATGTTTCGTTTTTAAAACTATCAGAGGTAGTTGGATTAGGTGGGAAACGAGGTGAATACCTCCGCGATTGTTCAGAATAATTAGGTGTGGACGAACCTTGAATTTTGATCGTTTACTTCCGGTTGCTTTTGACCGTTTGACCGAAAATCTGATTGGTTATAACGTGCTGTTTTTAAACTTTTGAACTGGGGCCTGACTAGTCACTTCCTGCTGCTGTTGAACGTTGATCTGAAATCTGATTAGTTGGTCTTTTCATATGGTCGGCCAGTGTCCCGTTTTTGAACTTCCAGCTGGTTGGTTACATATCGCTCAACTTGGACACTCGATCCAATCTGTTCAAGTTGCTTCGTACCGTTATGTTGACATTGCCGTATAACGGCGTTTACATCTCCTTAAGTCTTCGGCTCGCACTGGCTCATAGGTTTTATTCAATTCAAAGTGTTTGTTTGTTGAACCGGCTAATGAATACCAGGTTTCAATATATTCTCTTGCATGTTTAGTGTTTGCCTGAATCGGGGTTTCCACAGTACTCGGGTTGACGGTGTGTCCAGTTTTATCTTCGTGGACGGAACTCAGTGAAAATCGATTGTTCCTCTTGTTTGCCAGTTCGTGTTTATGTACTCGTGTCCATAATTTTCGTCCGGTTTGGTTGGCGCCGCATGTTCCGCAATCATTGCCCTTGATTTTATATATAACTTTTCATTCATCAGTGAGTTTGAGTTGTTTCTTTGGTTTTGAGAGAATTGTTCGTAATGTTGCTGTTGGTGTATGTGCCAGCGTGATGTCGTTTAGTCGCGGTAGCCTTGCTGTCATTTCTGATACTGCTTTACTGTGTCGTAAAACAGTTCGTCTTGTTGATGCTTCCATAGGGTGAGAATCTGTTTTCCTTTCCGATAGACTACGTCTCATGCTAGCACATAAACCAACAGCAACATTGCGAACAATTCCCTCAAAACCAAAGAAATAATTCAAACTCACTGATGAAAGAAACGTTGTATACAAAACCAAGGGCCAATGACTGTGGAACATTCTACGTTAGCTAAACCGAACGAAAGTTATCTACACGAATACGTAAACATGAAATGACCATCAAGCACACTAGGCTTTACACAAAAAGACTGAGGTCATGCTGGTGCTACAGATGGTGTAGGGTGACAAACGGCGTTCGAGCCTTAGTTATCCAGTTTGTACACTTTTGTCCAGTACATGTGAATCGACTTTGTGCCTCCATTCTTGGGATGACCCGCGCTCTTCTTTTTCACACATGTATGTACCCTATGAACATCATCATGCTAGCGGTCGCTGTGGGTTAGCGACCCGTGTTTTTTTGTCAGTCGCAGTCACGTGTGTTTACGGTGAGGTTTATTCTCCTTTAGCAGAGGAATAATGACAATGTTACTAAACGTTTGCATTTTGTATGGTGTTGAGCATACAGTGTTCTTTTTCATGAGCTCATCCTCGTAGATAAGGGATGATGACGGTGACTCCGGTTACCCCGATTGTTTTTACTGTCCAGATTTGAGCAGCCCGATAATATCCGTCACACATGTGATCTAATGTCACATCTGGCAATCATTATGGGTGTGTGGGAGTTGTACGCTGCCAAATAGCATGCGAAACCGAAAGCCCATAGCCGAGTGATTAATCTTGGGGGTTAGAAATATTTTCATACTGCTTTCAAGCAAGATGGACTAATCTGGTATAATTTGGAGCTTTTAGTTTTTCACTAAAAAATCGTTCTGTGTTTCCTGTTCCCATTTCCTCGTACCTCTTGTTGCTAATGTGTCTTCTAACATCATCAGCTGTAGCGTAAATGCATCAGTCTCATCATTTGTTATAACATTTTTGTTTGTTGACATAAATTCGCAAACCGCTGACTTTTTCTTCTTGTTTATTTTAGAGAAATCGCCTTTGTTCGCGAATTGGCTCGGAAGTTTGGTCCGAATTCGACGAATGCGAGCCCACTATATGTAGCATTTGACTGGTACTACATGGGCTATTTTATACGATCTTGTCCAAAAATGGCCTATAAAGCCCAGTTTCATCCATCCTATTTGGCGTGTCCAGAATCATATACCTGGGTCCCGGTAGACGAATGCATCCGGCGTCTGTCTCAGTCGCCCAACGGCAAATATGCCCGTTTTTCTGACGAATTCGCCCGCGATTCGGCACTGGACAGTCTGCCTTGTGAGGACGACGAGTTAGATCGTCAGATTACCTGTTACATTTCTAGAGAGGCAACGTGTTCCGAATCAAATCCAGACAGTCGACCATCGGCCACACGGCTTGGTATTTGTTTGAAACTTGATCAAATCCGACCACATCTCAATCATTCGTATTTGGCGGTACTGAGAGAATGGGCACGCATGATGGGACAGCGTGTTTTAGCGGGGCATTTCCAGGTGTTTTTCACCTAAAAAGTCGTTATAGAGGTTTTCCCCTTAGGAAACCATGTGTGATAAACAAACTTCAAGACCCATTTTGATGACATTATTGTTAACGCACTTTGTTACAGTTAAGTCATTGGAAACAATCATCACAAAAAACCTTCACGACGTACGACTTCCATTTACTTGTTGAATATTTTTCTGAACCGCGGCAAATCTTTTGACCGGCTTATCCCTTCAAAGAGTGTCTTGATATGTACCAGCTGGGTTTCTAATACTATATCAGAAACCGGTATGTGTGGACACTAGACGGAGGATTGAATGTTATCACCCTTCAAAAAAGTTCAGTTTACAAGATATTTACTTATTTGAACTGTTTTCTCTTTTGTCAGTAGGCAAGATGCTGTTCGAAACCCTTGCTTTGTGAATAAAGTTCAAACTGAGGTGTGAAGTTGACGCGGTTCTCACTGACATGTTTATTTAACTGTTGTCGCAAACTTCGAGGCTGTTGGTTGATTATTAACCGATCAAAATTAGTTAGTTGGTTGACTTTTATGCCACCAGGCATTGTTGTCATCTGGCATACTTTCAGGCCAGATGGTACCCGTATGTGGCACAGTAACGCTCTGAAATCAGACGGTATGCGCAGTGTTTGTGTGCTTCATTTTGTACTTTTGAGGGTAACAAGATAGAATTCTATACTATCCATCTGGTCCTGCATTGTTTGACGGTGTAGTTTCTCATCAGTGGTTAAATGATTCGCTCAGAGTTGATTCGTCATGACTAGATCACATACTATGTTTGACTCAACAGATGGGAGCATATCTGCTTCTTGACAATGTGGACTAGCCAATGAGTGATCAGCGTTCAGTTATGCGCCCTCAGCTCGCTACGAAGTATGTGGACTATAGCCTAAGTTCAACTTTAGTGCGAGATGGTGTAAATTACCCATTGATTTGGGTGTGGGTAGTTTGACACATACTTGTGCTCCAGCCACATAAAACTTTGGAACCAGGACTTAAATGTTGTTCTTACCCTGCTCTCTCTCTCTTTCTATCCATAGTTACGTGCGCGAAGTTGTAATCTATGGACGGTTGAAATTACAACGCTCCTCGAAACGTGGTTTTCGTGTTAACATTTACTGCGTAGTGTACCCAACATCCAATCCTTCCTGTACGCCACGTGCCAACAGCTCGCATTTGCTTTCCACTCTCATTATATCAAATTTATAACGTGTCGAGACGCAAGTAAGCTTTCGTCTTTCTGAAAATGGATCACACAGATGTAGCCAAGTGAAGTTGTGTATTGGGCTAGTTATTTTATGCGCTTTCGATGTGCTAATTATACCAGCCTGACAGAATGTTCAATCTGGATGACCGACCACTTACCTTTCTACCCACCTTTTCTCTTACCGTTTCAAATGTGCCCATTACGATAATGAGAATAAAGACATATAGGCGAACATATGTTTTTGATAATTCATCTTCAGGCGGGTACAATGATATAAGGAGTTAACACAGATCGCTGTCAAACCAATGGACAAGCGTGACGTAACCTACCAATCAAGCCATCACCAATTTACTGACCAGTGACCTAGTTTCTTTGTAATAAGTCTGATCGATATCTCGATCTAGCTCTATTAACTCCTTATATAATTGTACCGGCCTGAAGATGAATTATCGAAAACATATGTTCGCCTGTATGTCTTTATCCTCATTTTCTCTTATATTGGGATGACTCTTTGGTCGTATGTACAGATGCATATTAAGGATTATTTGCTGATTGGGATCTCTTTCGAGTTAGGCCGTATGCAGGTGCTCGCGACCAACTAAACAAATACACTCACTTAGGCACAACTGGAATGTTCGCGAAATTTCTACCAGCATAAATCAACTTATTGATGATACTGGCTCACTCATTGATAATCGCGCTGGACGTTGTTGGTATTTATTAAGTTATCGATACGATACGTGTTAAGCTCGTTCTTGGATATTTCCGGTCTGTGAGACCATTGTCTGTTCTTTGAGTGTCTCTAACTTGTAATCATATGTGGATGTGCAAGTTGACACTAGTCCGACGAGGTCGTCATTGTGGGGAGTTTTTCGCTTCATAATGTTCAAAGCCAGTTTACGTTAGTAAGAATTTTGAGTGTTTTCAACCACCCGCGAGCCCTCTAAATTCGGTTACAATCCCTTGTACTCTCTGAAACAAGTATGACAGTTACAGTTTGCTGTAACTCGTCCATACCATGCGGCTGAATTGCGGTTACTACTCACAACTAAGAGTGTCGCTCAGCTTGCTCACAGTTGTGACCTACCGAAATGTTCTATGTCATGTAAGTTATCAGTTTACTTGCAGTTATGTCTGTATCGACAGAACAGATTGGTTCCTATGACGAAGAATGGCCAAACCTGTGCCTAAGCGGTTGGTGCGCGCGATGACGCAATGGCAACAGTGCGAGTGGATCGAAATCCGACCTCATCCATTGCAAAGCACATCATGGAAGCAGTTCACTTGGTTAACCTCGCCAATTCAATTCAACATGCAAGCGGAATTCCAAAATTAACTTCCCTATTGGGCACGAGGCGGATGAAACCCTGGCGTTTTTCGGATATTCTCATGAAGCGCCAGAACAGCGGCTCTGTGCTGCGGTCAGTCTACCGGAAACACACTTGGACTGGGCAGTATCTGAAACTTCACAGTTTTTTGCCGGTCCAGTACAAGCGGGGACTGATGAGAACTATCGCGCAAGACGAATCTGTTCTAGCGAAACAGTGGTCAGAGAGATGTTATTATTAAGACCCACGCTCAAAGAGAATGACTATCCATCGGCATTTGTGGAGAAGGCCGGCTGCCGTGATGTGTTCAACAGCTCCCAACCTAAATGGCTACCTCCATTTGCCATACAACGATGATGACATTGCCACTATTGAAAACTCATCTCACAGCGGCTATGGGATGCACGTTCTATGGAGTCCAACTGGTCATGCTTTTCACCACCACTGAAAATACTGCTACCACTTAACGCCAGATCTTACGTCATTTATGACTTCTCGTGTGAGTGTCGGACACTTGCATAGGCAGGACAGAGTAGTAGTTACGTAATCGGGTCAACGAATACATTCCAGTTTGGGTTCGCAAAACGCTGATGGATACCACAATGTCAGACTCAAGTCAAAATTTGACAAGTCACAAGGAACCAACGTCATCGATCGCTCGACACTTGTTGATATGTCGACCCCAATTGAACCTCGGGAAAGCCTTTCGGATACGTTACGCAACAAAAATCGAAGGCTCCCCGGGTTCGAAGAAACGGTAGCAGTTAGCAAATGGAAGCTACCCCTCTGCGTATAGAAGGACTTGTTCATCGGTACCAGGTTGCCCTGGCAACTGATGTACATTGATGTGTTTGTGTGGTTATTGATTTTGTTGTTTCGCTTCACGATGTCTATTGAACTGCTATATAAACCTGCGGACTGCACTATGTGCTTGATGAGATGCAGCAAAATGCGCTCGAGAGATACACTGTGCAACAAACTATTTCTGACTTTTCTGTTCAAGTATTATTACGCAGTCGAAATCTTAAATTGCTTGCTTCATCCGAGGCAATATTAATACTCGCCATCCGGCCCTGTGTGCACATAAACTGTTGACTCAAGCAGTTTGTCTGCTCTGGAACCCAATCGTTGAC
>JTDE01004396.1:38082-52021 GCA_014338405.1 Paragonimus skrjabini miyazakii
GTATGGTGATAACGCTAAACGATGTCGATCACCATGTATCCGTCGTGGTAACAAACGTTTAATCTAGCAGGTCGGCTTGTTTTAGTGACGACAGCCACAGGCCAGTTAAACAACAATCGCCCCTTCTTTCCAAGGGATTTGACCTCTAAAAGGCACTTCTTAATCGCTACAGGTGCGGAGATTAGTGTCATCCCGCATTCGGTAACGGATACACGATCAGAATCTGACAAAGCACTTCGAGCAGCAGACAGTACACCCATTAGAACCTTCGACCGTCGACGCGATTTTCGGTGGATTTTTGTAGTAGCTGATATACCTCTCCCTATTATTGGGATCGATTTCCTCCCACATTCCGACTTGCTGGTTGACGCACGTCAGTTGCGCTTGATTGATACTTCGACAAGACTCGGTGTTCGGGGTAAGCCGTCGGATACGGCTGTGATCAGTCCAATGCTAGCCAAACCCATAGTTGGCGAGCCCTATGGGAGACTTTTATCCGAATTCCCTCAGCTGGTCCGCCCCGCCAACGAACTGCCGGCCGTGGAAACC
Source organism: Paragonimus skrjabini miyazakii (assembly GCA_014338405.1). Taxonomy (NCBI): domain Eukaryota; kingdom Metazoa; phylum Platyhelminthes; class Trematoda; order Plagiorchiida; family Troglotrematidae; genus Paragonimus; species Paragonimus skrjabini miyazakii. The sequence continues at coordinate 38,632 of JTDE01004396.1, forward strand.
GACGTCGCACATCACATTGTCACACGGGAGCCGCCAGTTTGAAGTCGTCCACGCCGCTTAGCCCCTGATAAGTTAAAAATTGCTCGATCCGAATTTGAGCATATGCTTCAACTTGGCATTATCCGTCTGTCTAATAGTCCATGGGCATCGCCGTTGCATATGGTGCCTAAAAAGACTGACAACGACTGGCGCCCATGTGGCGACTATCGAGTATTGAACAACACGACCACTCCTGATAGGTACCCAATTCCGCATATTCATGACTTGACAGAAAACTTATCAGGAACGCAGGTATTTACAAAAATAGACGTAATGCGTACGTATAGCCAGATTCCTATAGCCCCCGAAGACATCGCAAAAACAGCGGTGATAGCACCGTTCGGACTTTTCGATTTTTTTACGTATGCCGTTTGGTCTGAGCAACGCTGCCCAGACTGTCCAACGTTTTATTCACGACGTGTGTGGTGGATTGGACGGTGTTTATCCATACTTGGATGACATATTAGTCGCTAGCTCCTCACAGGAGAAACATTGCGCAAACTTACATTCGTTATTCAGCCGTTTGTCGCATCATGGAGTGACTATACACCTAGCTAAGTGCTCGTTCGGATGCCCAGCTTAACCTTCCTGGGTTACAGTATACCCATGAGCGGGACCAAAGCTATCCGCGACATATTGCGAGCAATAGTGTACTACCTGGAGCCCACATCATTCAAGCAACTTCGCCGTTTTGATGATCTGGTGAGTTTTTATCGTCGCTTCATTCCTAATTGTGCACACTTAATGCAACCGCTCACCGACCAGCTCAGATGCAAGGTTCGCTCATTTTTGTTTACAGTGGCTGCGAGAAAAACGGTTATCGCCAATATAGCGTCGTTGTTACACCATCACCCGTCCGCCCCTTTAGCGCTAACTGTGGAAGCATTAAACGTGGCTGTAGGAGCAGTCCTGCAACAGCAACTCGGCGATGACTGGTGCCATTAGCTTTTTTCTCTAAACGTTTACAGCCAACTGAGTCGCGGTATAGTGCTTTCGGAAAAGAGCTGTTGGCGACATATTTCGGCATCCGCCACTTTCGACATGTCTTTGAAGGCAGGGACTCCATCGTCTTTACATGTCATAAGCCGCTGACGTACGCCCTGCACCCGACAACCGACAGGCACTCCCCTAGAGAGACCCGACACCTGGATTACATCGCTCAGTTTACGACCGATGTCCGTCACATTTCAGGTGTTGCGAACCCAGTCGCCTATGCTCTCTCGCGCATCAATGCTACAACGAGCACGGCAGACAGCTCAATCGATCTGGCAGCAATCGCAGCTGCGCAGGTCGACGACCCGGAGATAAAACAACTTCGTCGGTTCATTCCCCTTAAGCTAGAGTGCGTTCCCATGAATTCATCCGAAGGGATGATTACTTGTGACACTTCACAAGGCATCCCTCGCCCGGTTATTCCACTAGCTTTCCGCCGCCGAATTTTCGACACGTTGCACAACATGTCTCACCCAGGCATACGTTCAACAGTCAAATTGCTCACCGAGCGCTTTGTCTAGCGCAATGTTCATCGCGACGTTCGCACATAGGCCAAAGCGTGCATGCAATGCCAACGGTCTAAAATGCATCGCCACACGCGTAACCCATTAGGGAGTTTTGCAGCCCCCGATGAGCGTTTCTACCACGTGCATATTGATCTGGTCGAACTTTTGCCACCTTCAAATGGGTCTACATATATCTTGACATGTGTAGATAGATTTACACGTTGACCAGAAGCTATACCCATTACGAATTTCTCATCGGAAACCGTCGCACGAGCATTCCTGGAGTGTTAGGTTGCCCAGTTTGGTTGCCCCGCCTTAGTGACTACCGATCGAGGGTCAGATTTTGACTTAGCCTTCACGTCACTTCTCAACACACTAGGCTGTTGTCTAATTCGCACAACAGCTTAACATCCGGTAGCCAGCGGGTTAGCGGAACGTTTTCATCGACAAGTGATAAGTTCGTTATCCGCTAGCAACAACCCTTCGTGGCACGAGTTTCCGCCATTAGTCTTGTTAGGTGTCCGAAACACGCTAAAGGCCGACCTGCGTATCACCCCCGCCCACTTAGTCTATGGATGTTTCTAACGTTTACCTGGAGAGGTGGTTGCCCCACTCGCCAGGGGACCCATCAACTTCGCGGATTACGGCGAGCGGTAGACTCAGTACATGAGACGACTCCGACCAACCCCATCGAGGGAACAGACGACGCCAACGTACGTAGTTCCTCGTCTGTCAACTTGTTCCCACGTTTTGGTGCGTGCGGCTGCTCCTCAGCGGCATATACACCCGCCATATACAGGTCCATTCTGCGTACTCAGGCGCTATGATAAGACTTTCATGTTGGAACGCAAGGGTAAACGCGAAGTTGTCTCTATCGATACATTAAAACCAGCGTTTTTAGAATCACCTGATGTGAACATGGATTCGCGACCAACAACGTCCTCAACAGCTAGTGCATTGCCTAACGTAAGTGCAGATCCGGTTTCGGTTACGACTCCGCCTGCCTCGACGGAGCCAAGCCTCCACAGTAGACGTGGTCGAGAGTTGCGGAGGCTGGTGCAAATTGCAGACTATTTAGACGTGCATGTATCTAGTTGTTACTGCTGTTGCATGTTCTTACCGAGTTGAATTTAGATGGCTTAACCTGCGGCGAACGCTGTCAGTAAGACTTTCTTTTACAAAAGAAGAATATCAAAAAGGAAACGCTCCATTCCTTTGGACACAGTGAACGCAGAAGCCCGGGAAAATTATCGTTTTCATTGATAAATACTGTATTTCCTAGATAGGGAGAGTAAACCGGGACGCCGAGGGCGCGCCCTGCTAGAAGACGCCGAAAAACTCGAAATTATGCAATGGTCCGCCTACGATGGACTCGAACAAGTCAACGATCCTACGAGGTCGATTACAACTGGCCTATCCCCAATTCCCCTGCTTACCTATGATTATTAACCTTCCAAGCCGTGCTCCCCCGAAACACTTCCAATTGTTCTCCCCCGTTATTTCACCGGCCGTAGACGCGAGCTGTGTGGCAGGAGTAAATTGGACCATTCATGCTCGTGTCAACGGTTCTGGTAACTGAAATACTGCAACATTTTCAAAGTCAGCAACCTGGTTGCCTCCTAGGAGGAGAGCTCTGTAGCGACTCTATTCGTTATTGCCAACTACGTTAGAGCTACGAGTGTCATTTGTACTCATTTTTTCCTAACTCTTGTGTGTACTTAAACTTTTGTTTGAACGAGTAGAGATACCGATAACTACCCCGCGCACTCGAAAGTACGACCCCGCTATGTGCACGTTTGTCGCTCCACTCTGTGATTGCTTCGTATTTGTATCCGTTTACTCTCGCGTTAACCTCGCAGGTCAACAATATAATATTTGTCTATTCGCTGTATTATTATCAACTGGTTGTCTTCGGTTCGCTCGATCCTACACTACGACTGAGAAGCACACGAAAATCTCCCAGTAACAGTGCATCTTCCTGTGTTGGAATGCCGAGCTCGAAATATACAGACTGTGGGATGCGCACAGCTGCAGTAGTCTCTCGCCATTATCAGTGCGTTTGCCCGGACACCAAACATACCTCCTAGCCGCTTCTCATCCGAAGAAAGACGACCAAGCTGAGCATTCGAATCGCCCGCTAGTATGATGATGTCTGAGTGTTTAGTTTGCCTCAGAAGGTCAACGAGGGCGTCATAGAACGCATCCTTGATAGCATCCGAACAGCTTTCCGCTGGAGCGTACGCCGATATAATGAATACACAACGCCTTTCTGATTTGCATCAACAGACTTTTACCGATGTATTTAGTCTGACAGCGCACAAGTGGCTAGTAACTGGGATTCAATCGAGCAAGCATTGCTCCGCTGTGGAACTCAGTGCGATTCCCACCCCACCTTGACTGCGAGATTCAGCTTCGGCGTCATCAGAAATCCTGAGATAGAAGCGCCTGAATCGACAGTTATCTAGGGGTGAGCTCAAGTGAATAACCGTGCTAGAATCGTAGACTCGCGTCTCCGACACACAACACACATCAAGCTCCAGACTTGAGAGAGTACTTGCCCGAGCAGCTTGCTGACCGACTTGTCGGCGAATGCGGACATTGAAGGCGCTAATGTTTACCAGTTATCTTGGCCTCAGAAAACAAATATCGCCCGAAGGCATATGGAAGGCAGAGGGAAGAGGGGGTAAAATAGTAGGGGAAAGTCGAGATCAGTTATTAATGTCACTGTCGAGAGAAGGATAACTACTGGTGCTTCTCGGCTGCTTATGCCGCGAAAGGGGTTGACTTGAGGGACCCCATCCCGATTATCTGACTCAAAAGTCTGACCTGCGAGACAACAGGATATAGGGTTTTCTTGGGGGACCCCACTCGGAGCCCATTACTCCAGAGTCTGACTCACTTGGCAATGAGTGGCTTGCCTAGCCCGTGGGCGCAGTGGATGAGACATTGATTTCTCATTCTGAGAACTGTTGCACACAGGGAAAGTGCTCGAGGCTACATCAGGCTTTTGAGAGATAATAAATGTTTTTCGACTGTATTGGATGATACGCTGGTGGTCGCGGTCAACCGTTGGGCGATCGGAGTGCTCTTTGTTTGAGAATACCTTTTCTAACCGCCTTCTTCCTGATACGGAAGACAGCAGTGCCACAATTATTGAAATAGTTCTGCTGTATGCCCATAGGATCGTGCCTCACTACCTGAGCACTCTTACGCGGTCAGTAATGCGACATACAATCCTGAGTGTAACTGCTGTTCGTCTGACTGCTCCCCTTTGGCCTGTCTGACAGGGTTGCACCTGGAAGGATTGGAGTCCTAGTCAGCATAGCCCGCCGGATCAAAACAGTACACAAGCCCGACCACCTTGCCAAGTTAGGAGTGTAGTTCGGCAAACTGCTTGTGACTATAACTTTAAAAACATACTGAATATTTACGGGAAGGTCTGCTGCGAATTAAGTCACAAGAATGTGTAGGTGATATGAATGGGAATTGGAACAGCGGTATCTTGCTTTTTTTGACTGAATGAATGTTCTTAGTATTCCACCCCAATTTGTGGAAGTGGTTTACTTTGGACCATTTCTTACTAAAGAAGTTCAGAGTTTTGTAGAGAAGGTTGTCGTTGCCTATTCACCTGCCTTACCATAAGCGCGATTCACATAACAATAGCCCAGTCATATTCAGCCGAATTGATTATCATGCTACTGAGTTATACCACTCACCAAGGCGACTCACGTGAAATCTTTTCGTTAACGAACCCAGACCTTGTGGAACACCAGCTGGGTTGAATCTGTCACCGCGTTGAAAACGAATAAACCAGCATCTTCCAGTCCATACGTTCTGTTACTGTGTCCACCTATCTGAAGTTGGATATAGAGGTAGTAGACGAAAGAGGATCATCCAGTTGCTAAAAGTATGTTGACTACATTAATGCAAGTCTGAGAATTTACCAGTTGTTGACGGTTGTTGCAACAGAGTTTGGAAGAATTTTGAGTAGCCATTCTCCGATGCACTCAGGAGAGAATTCATCATTCTCAATAGTTTTATCGGTCTTGTTGTTGTTGTTGTTGTTAACGAGATCAAACACTCTGCATCTTCCATGCGCTGAGTAGTATGACAAATCCAGTTTAAGATGAAAGGAGTTGCTGGCTTCGGCTAATTCCCTTTTGTTACGTTGATCCTAGAAGTTTGTTTTAGATCTAGAACGTTTTTTGATTTATGGATGACCTAATTGTCGGTCTAGCGGAAAGAAACGTAAGTTGGGATACCTGTTCGCAGCCGCTCTGCATCGATAACCGAAGGCAAACAGTAGCTAATATACAGACCAGCAAAGTTCCTAATGAAATATGGTAAGACGGCAATGTATGTGAGGATGAGTAACAGCTTGCAGGACGAGTAAGAAGGTGTACGAAATGGCATGTAATGGACAAGTTCGTTAAAGTCAACCCTAGCAGTACCCAAACTATCCAAAATACAGTTAAACCGTATGCACACAACAGACGTTCAGAACCTGTCACAGGGGGAGAGCGGGATCAAACTAAATAAAAACGGCGAGGAAGGATTATTTACAGAGGACCCACTGGCATTAGGTATGTTGGTATGTACACTGCATATTGTTATTGGTGACAGAACACGTGTTTCGTGGTTTATGTGGATGGTTGCCAATCGAAAGTTGTGCTGGGGCATTGCACTTGTTGAATAATTGTTTGAACTCATCCGTGGATATGGTCTTGACCACTTTCACAGGAAGAAAACTTCACTATCAAAGTATACATATAGGATAGGAAAAAGTCCTTCAAGTAAGTCCATCATATTGCCCCTAGCTACAGAACATATTCGCTTAGAGTTGTTTCGTCTGAACAAGTTCACTCCCTTGAGTCCCGAGGCATACAACAACATCTCTTTGGACGTTCTCAATCAGCCTAATGTCCTGATCATGAAAGGATGAACAGGTCCACATGTTCAGTTATAAGTGAGACTTTAATAAGCAGGAGAACAAAGCAGGGGAGTATGAAAGATCTATGCGACCTACATTCCGTTGTAGTAAAAGCATAACACAGTTATCTTTACGTGCTGGCGATGCAGTGTCTTGAGAAATATCCAAGTCTCTTAGACTAAGAGCGCGCAGATCATATTGCCCAGAAACAAACCGAATCGCGATTGCAACCACGCAGTAGATTCTCGTATTCTTTTTACAGGCACAGAGGACCTTAAATTTATATATATTGAATGTTAGATGTTCTTTTGCTGCTCAGAAGGATAGTTTATCCAGGTCAGCCTGAAGTATTTCCCCATCCGCCAAAGTGACCGCTGACATCTTTTTCGTCCCAACTTCTGCATAAATCATACGCTCATACTGCATGGTAACATTTATATACGTACTGACCAGCAGAACAAACAAAAGTCCAATTATTAAATCCTGAAGTACCCTGGTGTGTTTCAGTTGTGCTAGAAGATGTCTTCTGCAGGAGATATTACGCTAGTGGTTAGCGAATACGTTAACCCAGATCATCACTCTCAAAGTTAGTTCAAAGAGTTGAGATCAGCGTGAGCGATTTAGTGACGGAAAGGAAAAATAAGACTTATGTTGTGGCCGCAAATGACGCTTGACCTGCGAATTCGCTTATTGCGTGAACTCCCGTACAAGTCATGTCAAAAATGGAACCACAAGCGCTTACACTCTTTCGCATCACAGACGTACATCCATGTACACTGGAAGGCAGTACGCTGTCACTCACCTTGGTGGTACTTCCCCCACAACGCGTACACACCATTCCGATAGTCTTTTCTGGTCCATCGTCGTCCTGGTGTTTGGAGCTTGCCCTTTTGTTTCTAGATGTCTCCTGTGAGTAGTATACTGCTTGTGGGTAGTAGACTACTGGCAACGAAACTGTTTGTTATAAAACACTTCAAAAGGATTTTTCCGAAAAGATTGAGAATTTTGTGATTGTTTGAAGGTGTTTGCATCTTCACCATGAGTTATGCTGATGATTTCTTTTTCATGTGGCTTCGTTCTTTATTGATTTAATACTGTGACTACTTCGTTTGACGATATGACTGCCAGCTCTGCTGTATTTGTTTGGTGTGATAGCTTCTATTCGTGAAATGGTCAATTAATCGGCTAAACGAGGGATTCCGCCTTTCCCAAACAATTTTGACAGGCACATCTTTGAGTGTGGAATTGGCCAAATTATGAGCGGTTTAAAACCTTATCCGATCTGGGTTGACTTTTCTGCTTCAAATCTGCACTGTGGTTATTCTTCTCGGAGAGAAAAACATTTCAACTGCTTATATCTTCTTCCATTCTTTCCGTTTGTTACTGCATTTTCAATATTGAAACTCCTATATCCTACGATGGGGTTTTTGTGTTGTCCTCATAAACACATTATTTGCACTCGACTGCTGAATTGGTTATTTTCACGCTTTTAAAAATTTGGTTCGCTATAGTTTGAAAGATTTCTTCCACTTAAGACTGTTATGTCACGCCTTAGGTCTTTACACGACTGGCGATCTAAATATCCGGATTTTGCTAAGGAGCGTACTTCTCCGTCTAACACAGCCTCGGTCCTCGAGAATGTGGTTTTTATCCTATCAGAATGAGCGGAACTGTCCAGAACGGTCGTGAAATAACCGTAGCTATTTTTTACCTGCCCGACCTTTATTCCGCTGTGTTCCTTGGTGGCGTTGTAGCATTAACTATATTTTTCGGTACCGTCCTTCTATTTTCTGATTCGACAAAGATTTTAGGTCACTACGCACCATATAAATAACTTGTATATTTTGCCTCGTCGCACACGTTTCGGAGTGGAACAATGCCGTTTTTTGTACGCGTCTTTTGCCTTGTCTTGGGGGCAAATACGGGGATAGTTGCAGTATTTTTCCGGACCAAGATTTTCCATGTTAATTATTGCAGAGCGTACCACTATATCGAGGACGAACCAGCGTATCCTTTCGATGGTTTACAATAGTTCTGTAAACACTTCATGTCTTCCAATAACGAAGGGGATCTCTGTGTTCACAATTTGGCAACCCAGTGTAAACTCAGTGCTAATTACTCACGCGACGTCTATTAGTGCATTCTCGGGGGGTAACAGTTGAACGCCACCCTGAAGCGACTGAGCTATAATCTGGTCGAATAAGAACAAATAACCTCCGTTCATGAAGTTTACTTATTCCGCTTGTGGCACTTCATGTTTGGACAAGGTTCGTGAGTATGAGCACACCACTGATGTACCAGATTTCTCGATATATCGAATTACTTCACTGGCTTTTGCGCTGTACGGACTTCGGTGGATTACGTAACGCTTGGGTCTCAGTGAATCTAAGTCCGTGATTGGATTTTTTGATATCTGGATAAAGATTAAACACACTGACTCTACAGTTAAACAGCCGAGCTTTATTTGGGGAATTCCCTCCGATAAGTTGACCCATACTTAGGCGCGCAACGCTGAGGAACTTGAATTTTTGCTTGTCGATTTCGCTGGTGTCACTTTTGAACTGTACTTGTAAGCCATGTGAATAACTACCTTATACTCAAGGCCCCCTTAAACAGTGAGCCGAATTACTACAGAATGAACCACCTCACCAGTGACGTTTGGTGTTTGTGGGGTTCAGAGTATTGCTGGCGACGGCAATGACTTTCTTCATCATCTCACCGGTTTTACTCTTTATTGTGATGAATGAACGATTCCGGATGCTTTCTCTATGTAGACAGTTGTGTTTGTGCTTCTAAATGCTGACCTTCTACCAAACGTAAGAAGTGACAAGAAGTTGTTTCGGATGTTTGACTGAATCTCTGGGAAAACCGGAACAAATGCCTCGCTCGTTGGCTGAGTTACCCACCAAGTCGACGCCCTAAACCCAGTGTGTTATTTCGTTTCTAAGTTTGGCCGAGATTGCATGTTGTATCGCTAGATTTCTTGCGTTTTAATCGACCGTTAGTCGGCATCATTGGTATAGTACAAATGGTCATATTTTATTCAATCCCGGGTGAAAAACATCAGGGTCTCTGAGAATTTTGAGGCATAGTTTAATTAGAGGAAACAAGATTCATAACACAGATGTTGAATACACTTGTAGTGGAACAGTTGTGTAAACTACAATAATTCTGGATACAAAAATAACGAGTGAAGTCAAGGACTGGACTCACGAGAGACTGACACTGTTCGTAAGGCGTCCAATGACGCTGAAAAGTATTTCGATTGTTCCAAGCGTAACTGAGGATGGGAAGTGACAGTGCTGAAAGTTAATCCAACAAGTAGGATGTTTAATCTGTATGGCAACCATTGGCACCGTAGGCAGAACCAACAAGCACGTGTAGCAGAGTTTATTCGAAAACGTGATGTGTTGTTTTTACCCAAGTCAAACAAAAATGTGCATTGTGGTCTGATGCAGCAGTTACGCAATATTAGTTGAATGAAGTACAAAATAATGAAAACTACAATATTCCCCTCCCAGAGCATCTAAAGCGAGCGTTGATGCTCGGATACAAGGCAAAATTAACAACACTGAAGCGATTTAACGGAAACGCATAACCAAATTAATATGTCTACCTGTGCGAGTGGCTAACTGTGGCGGGGATGTGTTGGTGTCCGCAAGCGGTAACTGGATGTTGAGAGATAAGCTCACTGGGATTGTGGGAATTGCCAGAGTAGTAGGGAGAGGATGATTTGTTGTAAACTGACATGTTAATTTGTTTGGTGATTGTAGAAAGTTACTGTCCACATACACCACTTTCAGATGGTCAGTACTGACGGCATCACGTTTCCCTGCTCGATCAGTGGTAAAGTACTTGTCATCGCGTAATATTACTCTGAATAGTCCAGAGTATGGAGGTCGCAGTGAACGCTTTACAAATCACAGCGAATAAACACTGTGCGCATGTATGTAAATCACGGGGACTACGACTGGGCCATGTATGCCTCCGCGTAGGGATTGAGCGAATATTCCCCATATGTTTTCGAAGGTCTTACACGTAGTTCATTGGATTAGTTATGTGTGGTGACTTTCGGAACAATTCACCGGGCAGTCGCAGACTTGATCTATAGAATAGGTCTGCCGGAGTGACTCCAAGATCTTCCTTAATGGTTGATCTGATACTTCACAGGGTAAGTGGAAGGCACTCCGTCCATTTGTGCTTTGAAGATTGGACGATTAATGACGCTTTCAGTTGTCGGTGGAAACGTTTCGCTAGACCATTCGAAGAGGGGTGATATGCGGTCGCTTGGATGTGTTCGCAGCCAAGCATACACGTTATATCACGGAACAGCTGACACTGAAACTGCGCGCCTCTATTGGTAGTAACTACTGAATGTTCACCGAAGTTAGCAACCCAGTGAAGCAGAAACGTCCTGACAACTGTAACACTAATAGTGCCTAATATGGAAATAGCCATCGGCAAACCAGTGAAACGATCAACACAAGTGAGCAGTAAAGTCCTTTTATCGGAAGGAGGTAGGGGATCAACAATATCTAAATGGATGTGAGAGGAACGAGAATTCATTGTGGGAAAATGGCGAGGTGTAGAGACAACATGATGGACCTTGCTACGTTGAGAATGCAAACAGGATTTCGCCCACTTGCGTACATCCTGGTTCACACTAGGCCACACGAAACGTTGAGAAATGAGTTTAAGAGTGGCGCGTAATCCGGAGTATGGAAGCGCGTGTAGGAAGTCGAACAGGGATCTACGACAATTTGTTGGAACACTCATAAAGCTCCGGGGCCAGACCGCATCCACGCGGCTATCATCCATCCACTAGCCAGTGCATTAACCGTTCCAGTAATCAACCTGCTTAGCCAATCTATCAACCAAGGTAGAGTGGTGCATGGTTGATGTGAAGCAAATGTCATAGCTCTGCATAAGGGCGGAAGCAGAGAGGCAACTGATGATTATCATACAGTGAGTCTCTATTGTATTCTACTGAAAGTGTGCGAAACTGCTATTAGAAACAAAATCGCGGAGCAACCAACCGAGGATAAGCTGTTAGATGCGAACCAACATGAATTTGTTAAGAAAAGTTCTGAATCCTCCAACCCGTTATGCTGGCAATTGTGTAGTTTGCCAGTATGGTGCTTCAAGGCCGAAACGAGTTGGAAACGGCCATTCAGGCGCAAAAAGAGATTTTTCAAAATTTTCACGAAATATAAAAATGCATATTACAGGACATATATACAGATTTCATCGAGTATAATGGTGGTGTTGCAATTAGGAAAATCAGCTACGCACAAAAATTGTCCACATTCGCACTCTTGTTGAAAAAGGTGTCGCCGTTTTTTTAAATAAAAGCCTAATGTTGGCTTTCCTAATTTATTTCGCGTTCTGAAAATGTTTCCATCGGAATTCTCGTGGTGGAATACATATTCCCATGCAGCAGAAATGTTCAGTTTTGTGTGGTTTTGGAGATATAACAGAATGTGTAATTTTTGACCACGTTTTGTTCACATTGCACTGCACACGTAATATCACAGTAATTCATAGTAAATGCTATGTCGCCACGGTTGTTGGTTAGTTACACATCTGAATTATATATTCGGCCTGTTTCCTTGATAGTATTTCTGGTGGAAAACGGTCTACGTTATCACGTGGTTGTTTCTACCTACGGTATGGTGTACATATGGGTAACATGTCCCACCCTATCATTAAAAACGTGCGTATTGTTTTGCATATTGCTTATTGACCATGCTCTAATGTAGCTTGCCATGTGTACGCGAGTCAATGCTCACTTATCCGATGGATAATTACCGACTTTGATATTCGTTATTTATCCGACGAAAACATTGATTCCCACTTCTACCGTTTCAGCTACAATTCTTCCATATTCGGGTCATGGATGCTTATGATTCCGATGACCGTCAGTATGTTTCTGCCGGCTGCAGACTTCACTGATATCTGTCATTATGCCATCTCATTTTTGGCCGGAACTGACGAAGATTTTTATAACTTATCCTGAACGATCCCAATACAAGTTTATTCTTATTTCTGCCGTCTTCTTAACAAAGTTGATCACGGCTTAGGTTTAAAGGCATAATGCATACTTAGGAGTTGAGCATAGCTTAAGTCAACTGGATGGAGCAACTGCTAGCGTAAATACATGTGGCCTACTTAGGTGTTGATCATAGGTTAAGTCAACTAGACGGAGCAGCTGCCATCGTAAACGCAGTACGTATGAATCGGAATGACAAATACATGCAATAACGTCAACGTATATCATATAATTCATAACAAATTAGTATGAGACAAGGTGAACAGCAGTTTGCCGATAACGTTTGCAGGATTTCGTTTTCTCCAAATGATCTCCTGAAAGTGTGACTGGAACTGTCGTTCGTTTGATCCAGATGTGGCACGAAAATGCTTCTTTGCAAAGGACCGAAGATTTTCTGTATTCTATATGTGGATCACGCTATTCTCAGGATCCACGAAATTTTCTGGATGATTAATCGTCCAATGCCCGTAATGAGCTGTTTCATCCAGAGCTCTGTAGGCTCTCCATTTGTCCTTGATTATTGTGGTGTTCGGTTGAAAGAGGAAGAATTAAATAATGTAACCGGTTTACCCGGACGTGTCTTCGGATGATGAGCAATAAGTTGGCTGTATTCCGTCTGTTCTCAGGCAAACCTACGTGAACGCTTTTCGCGTCTCCCTTTTAATGCCAACAATTACCCAAGCCTTCAGGAAGTGACAACCACAGTGGTACTTCCATTTCATAAAAATGACATACGCAATTCATGCGGTTCTTCAAAGAACCGTGTCGTGCTAACTCGACCAGTAAAATCTTGGTGCTTGCAAAATAACCGAGAGACCACAGCAATAGGCATAGCCGATACCCCACCAGCGTACAACGATATCTGTGAAATAC
>JTDE01004398.1:47163-58058 GCA_014338405.1 Paragonimus skrjabini miyazakii
CAGTCAGTTTATCCGTTTCGATGTTGGCGGTGTTCTGTTGACCTAAAAAGCAGTCATTCAAAACAGGGTGTAGCACCACTCTTAGGGTTTACGGGGAAAACCGAGAACAGAGTAAAATACTAATCTGACAGAGCATAGCAAAATACGAGTCTAGCAACTTCTTAAGTAAATGAGAATCTAACACTTTGAAGTGGTTCCTAGAAGAACAGCCAACAACCTCCAATGGAAGTTCGTCCCAGTGGTTGATAACCCTGTAAGAGAAGAACTGTCGCTGAATGAAGGTTCGGGTTCGAAGCTTATAGAGCTTCTTGTCGTTACCCTTCGACTGTTATCAACTACTGTGGTGAAGAACTAGTGCACGAGTCCTGTGCTGAAGAAAAAGTGCGTGAGGATTAAGTCGCCGCAGAGTATTCGGAATTCAAGTGGACAAAGATCAAGAATTTCAAGACGGGACTCGTAAGAGAAATGCCGCAAGCCAGTGACCATTTTGGTGGCTACTCGCTGGACACGCACGATGGCGAGTATGTCCTTCTTCAAGCCGGTGTACACGACTTGATTTACGTACTCAAGCAATGGTCGTATATAAACTCCGTTGAGCGATTGAAAAGCATGCCTGTCTATTCGCGGACAGGCTATTTTTATCATCCCAAGAGTCCCAAATCCCTTTATGGCGGCCATCAGGTAGTGATGAGAAATGGAAAAACTAGACGACAGCCAAATCCCTAGGTCTTTTTTAAGGTCCACCTTCGTGATATCCGTCACACCTTGTGCACTGTGCATCACAAATACGTTCCCCGAGTCTCCTTCAAGCGGTTAGAATTCGGCTAAACAAGTAACTGATTTACACGTGCAACAAATACCCCCTCAATTTAATGCAATTCGGTTGTGTTACGCATTTCATGTATTCCATAACTAGGCAGTATACTGGCGCACAGGCGATTACATATATTTTTACCTACCAGCACAATATTGGTCGAAAGATTCCATCCCTGAAATTTCCGGAAACCACCATAATTCACACTGATTGATTCCCTAATTGGTGCTAGTAGAGTGGGAATGCAGAATGTGCATAGGTTGAGGTGGGACGCGGTGGCTTCTTATTGGCTAGTGCTTGTATAAATTGGAATTTACGTGCGTTGGCCGTCAGATTACTGGTTATCGCGCAATATGTCGGGACGAATGGACCTCAGCGAAGTTTTTCGTGCTAACTTTCCGGAGGGTTTCCGTTGTGATGCCATCGCAGAGTTCGCCAAACGTTTGCGAATGTTTCAAAGGGAGACTGGAACGAGTTGCGTTCGAAGAAATTGCGTAACACGCGCACAGTACTTTTGGAATTCTGGGAAAGAAATTCAGGAATGTGTCATGTACAAGCGGTGCTACCTTTTTGTGTACATTGTGCAAGAAAGAGCGGAGGTGAGTTTGTCGTGTGGTTTCCTTACAATATGCTGTTGCAGGTTTGAGGATCTTCAGTGTCCCTCCGTCATCCATGTATCGTACAAGGACGGAGGTCGGCGTGTATCATATAGTTATTTCCTTCACAATCACCGGACAATGTCCGTTGACCCGGGTGTTTATCCAGAAAATCACAGACTGGAAAGTACTGTGAAGGAAGCTGTGTGTGGGCTATCAGAAAATTTCCACAAGGCGCAAGAAGTAATCGATAACGTCAGGCGGGAATATGATATATATTAATGCATGGTAGCGATGTGAAGCTTTTAAGACGGAGAAAGCGATTGCGGGAACATCCCGACTGCGATCTAGAGAGTATACGGAAGAGGTTAGAACCGTTCGGACCGATGTATTTGAAAACGGACGAAGAAGTCAGATTGTTGGTATTATCATTCACGACGAAGAGGCTGAAGAAATTGTACGTGCATAATGGGAGTGTAACAATGGCGGGTTCCACGGCGGAGCGCAACAACGGTGCGTAATATTTATGGCATGTTGCTGTTACAGATTGTAATGGTGAAGGTAGGGGGGTATTCTATGGTTTCCTTCCCAACGAAAGCTTGTTTTGTTACAAGGTCATGTTGGACAGTTTTAATCAGCTGATGCCAACAGAAGACGCTCGGCCGATTGTAGTAGACATGCATCCGGCACAGCAAGAATGCTTGCAGGAGTTTCCCAGACGTTAAGATTTTGTTCTGTTCATTTCATATGAAATAGATTATGGTTGACAGATGCAGTCAGTTGAAGGGAATCTCTTCAGAGGAAAGGAACGTTCTGGCCGAGCAAATGAGCGATCTGCCGTATCGTATGTCCGAAGAAGAGTTCAATGGCATAGTTAGCAGCATTACTGTTCGTAACAGGGAGCCTGGTGAGTATTTGTAAACTCGTCTGCTGCCCGTGAATGAACATTGGGCCACGTATACAAGACTTGGTATTGTATACTACGGGAGTCGAACGAGTAATTGGGTGAAGGCGGTTAATAGGTATATTACTGGCAATCTGTTGCTAAGGTCTACATTGTTTTACCGCGTAAAGGAAATACTCAGTCGCAATGAGTACCCAGAAATGAAATTCAGGAGGACAGTTACCATTCATTTAGTAAGGGGTCAACGTTCTGTGTGGGTTATGGGTGGCACCGGTGCGTTCGATCAGCCACCTACGTATGCACTCAAGGTAGCTGGGGCAAACCGGAAGAAAACCGTTTGTAGTTCTAACATGCAAGCGGGTGAAGTGACCTTTGTTGGTAAGCACGTAGTTGACCTAAATGGCAATGGGTCATGCACGTGTTAGTTCTTCCATAGCTGGGAACTTTCATGCGGTCAACTTTCATGGTGCTGCTCTAATGATTTAATGAAGGCAAACGATTTGCTGCACAGCAGTGATGTGACCAATGTGCAGGACACCCAAATGTCCGGGACATTTTTCAATGTTACTTTTGTTAATGAATTTCATGTTCCGCGCTTAACACTGCTCTACTTGCTTTCATTCAAGCGTTCACCATGTCATTTGCATTGCCATCGCCTGCTTGCATGAACCCCGTTATGCTATGGTACTCAATGCAACTCATGCGTTCCTTCCGTTTTCCCCGCCCATTCCGTTTCGCCGCACTCATCAGTTCTATACGTTACTCTGCAGGGTGGGTGGGAACGCTGCAAAATCCAACCCCCATCTCGAAGTTGTGCAACGGTGGAAACCGTCTCCCAGATGGGCTGACGAGGCTCTGGTGCATAAACCATTGACATTTGTGTAGTCAAAAGTTACAAAATATACATTCATCATCATTACGTACTTCCGCCTTTTACCATGGACTAGATGTGGGTGCACTTGGTGAAATAGAGGCGAATGCGAGAAACCGAGATGTTTGACTAACATGAAATGATACTTCGGTTGCGAAAGTACTGTAACGTCCGATTTGGACACCTCCTGTTGGGCATCGAAACATTTCACTAACATGATGTGACCGGTACCTTGATGGTAATGTACAGTTGGACACGTGGTACAGCTAATCAGCTGCTGTAGGTGTGACATAAGATGGGGAACACCTTGTCAATGTTCAACAGTTTTCTCACTGCAAGCAAACTATGCCTGTAACCGGTGGTCAACGTTGTGTTCAACAGGTAAGGCAGCGTCTCTATAAGGATTCCTTAAAGGTGACATACACCAGTACATGGGGTGTCCCAACCAAAAGTGTGACACTGACGGCATTCACAAGCCCACATCCACGCAAAAATTAAAGACGTTAAGAGGTTGGACGTGAGAGAATCTTTAAAACAACCACAGGGCAGTCGCCAGAGAGCACGAATGTTGACGGGAACTCCAGTCGACCTAGAGAGTACAAACAAGCGTCGGACTGGTGGGGCGGCTCTCCCAACGGTAATAGCTAGAACATTATTATTATAATGAGTGTAACCATCAGTGGTGGAAATGGCGCGTATTCATTATACAGCCACGAGTAAAATTGGGACACCTTCGCCAACACAATAACTTCAGTGTTAGCGGTTTGCAGTACATTTACATTCACAAGGTAATGTGAACAGGCACGGTTGCACTTGTGAGGCAACTAAGACATCCAACACAGTTCACGATTTTGAGGACACCCATGGAGGTCAAAATACAAGGCTTCCAGTCGGTCCCTTTCGAAAAGACTTAAGGTTTACTCTCATTGGAGCCCGTCAGGGGTGTACGTCTTTCTTACGGCCAGTATTAAACCTCTAACCCCGTTTACAGGAAACAACTGTGAGGACCGATGCGCCATTGACCTCACATTTGGAACGACCGGATTATAACATGTGAAGTTCAAACCACTTTCCCGTGTGACAAATGATCATTTGCTTGCGGCGAAAGTTTACCACTCTAGCTTACCTTCATAGCAGACCGGTCATTAAGCAATAAGTTACAACAGCAGAGGGAACACATAATGCATCCCAAGTTGCGACGATCGGACCACTGTCAACCGAAGGCGAAACAGTAAAGTAATTTCTGCACGATACTTAAATATCGTTCCGCTCTCTGTAATGTTCCGTCGCTTGAGCCAACGGTTTTCAAGGACGACTTCCATTCCAGGTGACTTACCTTTAGGGCATGCACCATTAACTTGATGAAGACTCCGCTAACGAACCAGTTAACACTTCAAAAGAAACACAGACACAATGAAACGTCAATTCGCATTATGACCATGTACCAGTTAGTAAACGTTCGACATAACACTATTAAAAACAGAGACGTATAGATAGAGCAAAATTTATAAATCCAACATTCACCAGTGCTGCAGCTACACGTGGGCAAACATATCACCTTATGAATCTGTCCAAACAGCACAAACTAGCGGTAGATCACAATTTACAAACGTCACCAAGCTTACATCCACAGAACGTTTACATGAGCGAGAAAATGGCAATAAATCCCATTTATTCACGTTACTCTATAAAAAAAACGTGAAAACCAATATGGAAGTTGTCACTTCAAAATATCAACTCCATACCCACTGTCGCTGGGTTGTTTTTTCCATGATAACAGAACGTTGAGTTAAAACCGGATCAGACCTCTCAACTCCCTCTTTCATTTCTATGGGAGTTCCTCAAGGATCAGTGTCAGGTCCTCTGTTATTTCTGAGCCACATCAATGACTTCCCGGAAAATATTTCCAGCGACGTCCTGCTATATGCCGATGACCTAAAAATCTGGAATGCTACTAATCCCAGTGCACTGCAGATTGATGTTGACGCGATTAAGCGTTGGTCGGACGATTGGAGTCCCCCACTAAATCACAGTAAGTGCGCACATATGTCACTCGGTGGAGACTCTGACAATGCCTTCGTGATTCATAGTGCACTCGGCACAATGGATATCATGAAAATCGATCTAAAGAAAGATCTGGGCATCTGGTTGTCGTCTAACTTATCTTTCATGCATCACCGTGAGATGGCGGCGAAAAAAGGATTTGCCGCATTCAGGATGATTAAGCGCACTCTCCCTCGCATAGACAAGAGAGCGTTTCAAACGCTTTACTGGGTTTATATAAGACCGCTCCTCGAGTATGCAAATCAGGTCGTGTACCGGCTTGAAGAGAGACATTAGTTGTTGAGCGTGTCCAGCGCGTGGCTACCAAACTAGTCACGGGCCTCAGTAGTGTCGCGTACGAGACTCGACTTTAAATTCTTGACCTATACCCATTTGAATTTCGACGGCTCCGCGGTGATTTAATTTTCACACGCTTCCTCTCCAGAGTGGGCGTCGTTGATCAGTTCTTCACTGTAGCGAATGATGACGGTCAGCGAGGACATAACATGAGGCTTTTCAAGCTTTGTCCTCGGACCTTCCTCAGGCAGCAATTTTTTTCCTGCAGGGTTGTTAACCTCTGGAACAGTCTTCCTGCTGTGGTCGTTAGCAGCGCTTCTAGCCATCGTTTTAAAACATCACTTGACTCTCATTTTCCAAAAATTCCTATATGCGAATAGTCTTAGTTTGCTTCGATATTTACTTTAATTCCCAAGAGCGGTGCTGCACCTTGTTTTCAATAAATGCATTTCAGATCAACAGACGCCCGCTTGACGCTGAGCAGGAACAACTGACTGGATCCGGGACCCTTGGGCCTCTGCCTCGAACCCGTGCATCAGTCGCTGGATCACTGAATCACATAACAGGTCTAGAAGAGATATCCGTAGGAAACTAAAACGTTGTCCAAAGGCTGATCGTGAGCTTTGGTTAGTGGAGAAAGTTTAGCAACAACAACAACAACAACAACAGCAAACTCTTTAAGCTGATCCGTGCCACTAGTCCCAGGCGACCGCCTCTCAGTGAAGCTATCAGTGAGACAGATGGCACACTTATCTATAATAAGTCCAGTAGGTTAGAACGTTGTGGGGAACATTTTGAGAGTCAGTCTAACCGGCCTCCTACTTCTACTGTTTGGAACCACCCACTGAGAATGAGGTTAGCAATTGTCCTTGGGCCTTCAAACGTAATAGAGCTACTGGCCCAGATGAGTTCGTGCCAGAACTTTTCAAAGAGGGCGGAGATGCGTTAGTAGAGGCCTTGACTCGGTTGTTTCAATTTGTCTGGACGACGGAGACCATCCCTCCGCGCTGAGATCACTCGACAATAGTTCCCATATTCAGGAGGGGAGCCTGGAGCTGTTGCGAAAACCATAGGAGGATTAGTTTGATCCCAGTCATTTCAAGGGTTCTGGCATCGATTGTACTTCGTCCGCTCACTGCAGTTCGGGAGGTAAACGTTAGGTAAGAACAGGCAGGGTTTCGTCCTGGACGGGGTTGCGTAGATCACATTTTTATCCTTCGTCAAATTCTGGAGCAGTGTCATCTGTACCGCCGGCCAACAATTACCGTATTATTCGACCATAAAGGTGCGTTCGATTCGGTGGATCGATCTTAACTTGAGAGTCGCTTAAAAGCAAGGATGTACCGACTACCATACTTCTGCTCAGGTTAGGGTTTACGGTGAGCTGTCTGACAGTTTTAGCACCAGGAGTGGCGTACGTTAAGGTTGTTTCCTTTCACCATTTTTGTTCAATTTCGTAATGGACGAAATAATGGAGGACTGTCTGCGGCACTCAAATGATGCCGGCGTGAACCTTCTACCTGGTGAAAGGCTGACTGATCTTGACTATGCTGACGACAAGGCGTTGCTGTTTGACAACTTTCAAGCAGCACAAACGACGTTAAACGCTATTTCGCGTTCTGCTGAGCAATTCGGAGTGCGCTTTACAGCTTCAAAATACAGAGTGCTTCTGCAAGATTGCTGTGATTACGTAGATTTAATGTTATATAATGAAGTCATGAAGGTTGTTGACGAGTTTGTATACCTGAGAAGTTGCATCAGCGGCGGCGGCGGAGGTGTAGGGAATGAAATAGAAGCACGTATTTCTAATGCTAAGGCGGTGTTTGCAAATCTGATGCAGTTATGGCGACAGAGAGATATTTCTCTGAAGCTTAAGGGTCGCTTATATAAGGCAACAGTGAGGACTGTATTACTTTACGGCAGCGAAACCTGGCCGCTCAAGGAAAAGGACGTGAATTGTCTTCATGCATTTGACCACCGATGTCCGCGTTCAGTCGCTCTTATCGTGTTGCATCAGCGAGTAAGCATCGGGGATGTTAGGAAGCGGGTATTTGGTACTGATTGCCAAACGAGTTGTTTTGTTCAGTCACTACATTTGCACAGACTTAGATGGTTAGGTCATGTACTAAGGATGCCATCTAGTCGTCTGTCACACCGAGCACTGTTTGCCAACGCTGCGACTGACTGGCGCAAGGTGTGGGGTGGACAGATGGTGACCCGGCGTAGAGAAATGAAATCGGTCACGAGGGGATTGGTCAATGTAAATCGGGTTCGTCTCCCGGGCTGGGGCCCTCGTGACTCACAGAGTCGTGGTTTGAGACGTTGGGTGAGATGGCGGCTAACCGAGCTCAGTGGCGTTAATGTTGTCGTTGTTTGGTCGAGTTGTCTGTGAAGTGAGTGCACTTAATGACGCGGGGCAGTGAAAGCTGTATGGGAGCTGTCTTGTTAGTAACGCCTTACTTTCACCTGCAGGTTGCTTGTGTTCGCAAGGTGTAGAAATCTTGGTGTTGAATGTAGACGTATCTACTCTTAGTAGTTAGGTCACTTCCTCCCCCCCCCTTATTTTGTTCTCCTCCAATACAGGATTTGTCCTTTTTCTTCTTCGTAGTTGTGTGGCAGTTAAGCATCAGTGTGTTAACCACTGATGTATTGCTGTTGATGATGATGATCCCATACCATGCGTGTGACGATGTTTTGAACCTTTTCGATAATGTGAATACCCTTCTTGACATATGGCGACCAACTTTGGAGACAATGCTCAAAATGACAATGAACAACGGTCAGATGGACGTCGCCAGACAAGATGTGGCTCTTGCACGTTCTTTTTGAGCGTGATCAAGTCCCATGTACTTCCAATCAGTTTTATATCAACTGAGGTAGCACAGACTGACAAATTCATCAGTCAAATCGTTTGTGTACTACGAATAACAAGCTAGTGCGGATGGATCACTATGGCACACCACCTAATGGAGAACCAGATTTTGCTCTACCATTGGCACACTAGCGTGATCGGACATTTTTAGGACCGTCCGCACATGCGACGTAGACAATGTGGCAGGAAAGATCGGGTTCCGGAGAATCAATCCGTACCAAACGATCACCTTCAAAGTCCCACAACTTGTTGGTAATACGGCGGCTGGCACGTTATGTGACTCTGTTCATTTGAGACTGCACATACGCCAAAGACGTAACAAGCAGAGGCAGGAAGGCCACTGCCGCACAACTGATCCACGGATGTAAAATTATCAACCGAAATTCAAACACTTCTTAGCCTGAAAGCATGCTGCAACCTCATAATCAATTTCTGCTACGCTCAACGCCAACTTTACATAGTAATTTTGTGATCCATCATCAACTGGACACTCAATTGAACACGACCATTATCTTGAAGTGCGCCTGGAGAACAAGTAGCGAGCTACCTGCATGTCGAACCACTCACATCTCGCTAAAGGTAACAGGCCATGTTTTGAAACACAGAGGTGAGATAACTTGTGACGCTCTCATTAGTGACACATAAATCAGAGTAAGTGTTACGTAACAAATCGTCCAGAGCCCACTCTTTTTGGCTTGGGTTGGCTAGTTTACGATCATTTCCTAACCGCCCCGGTGAACACGATAGTCGACAGCACTAGTGCCACTGACGATCAACCGTGGAATCCCGAGCCAATTAACTGAAAGCTCGCCAACCTTCTTTAAAACTATCGCAGCATTCCAAAATAGCCTAGGATATTGTACAAAGACTAAAGCTAGTCTGAACTTACGCCCAGATTCCTGATCAACATGCTGCTCAAAGCGTTCAGCCCCGAATACCACGTTACACAATGTGGACAATGGGTTCGGCTGACTGAAGGAGTCTGTTCTTAGTGGCAGAATAGGTCAAGTGTAAGTGGACTCTGGTGAGCAATACTAGCAAGTTGAGGTGATCGTGGTAGTTGTGTATGGTCTTCAAGAAGGCCGTAACCCAGTAGAAGACTAAAGAGTTAAGCCGAAGTGAGCTTCATAGGAAAGGTGGTTCTTGTTGGGGGGCAATCCTGTAGTCTCTTAACACCATTTTGGTACGTTGTCAGTGCGACGGTTCGTTCATAATGTGGGTTAGGCTTTCCAACGCCGCAACTTGTTTGTGGCAGGCGACATCTCTTAGCCTTTCTTGTTTGGACAATCTAACCCCATGTAACCTTGTGTTCATGTCGTCATCATTTTAATTCTTTGCAACTGTCAAGAACGGCGATGCAATATATATTCCACTGGAATAGGCGGCGCTTGACTGGCGTTAGGCCTTAATTTTCAAAAACGGCTCACGTGGTATATAGTAGTTCACTTCTCACTGCGTCAACGTTTTGTCGGCATTGTGCTTCGTAGATTAAATCCAACGCACGGATAACATATTCGTAGTGGATTTCACCTTATGTATAGCTACGTCCGTTACCCACCTTCAGTTGTTGAGGCACAGTTACTCATAGAAGACTGACAGTTATTACTTATACATTTAAGGGACCTTTTGGTTAGTATGTCAGAGCTGCATGTTGGAATTGTCTAACAAAGGTGAACCCGAAAAGTATGCTAAAAGATAAAAAGTGGGGAGTTATAACAGTTCTTCGTTGACCTTTAACGTATCGGAGTATGACAGAGTTGATCAGCATCTGTTCAGTTTGCTCAATTTGGCATTAAATGAATCTCGAAGTTCGCTGGTGTCGGCCACAAACATACTCTTTTCTAGACTTCAAGAGTTGGAGTACAAAGATTACTTCGTCACACGCTATTTACCGTGATCATAAGCAGTTTGATAAACCCTCTGGTGGACAAAAAACGATGTCATCGTCATCATAACAGCAATGAGCCTGACCAAAAGGTACTGTGGCTCGGGCCGCCGCTCACCTCAACAGTGACGTGGAATATCCTACAAGAAAACGTTACTAAGAAGTTTGAAGACCAATAAAAGAAGACTAAGCGGAGGAACTAGAAACGGTCCGCCATTGACTGCGACACTTAGCCATCTCGGATAGCATCTCTGACCAACGGTTTGAGTGATCACGAGGACCTCATCCAAGCAGGCGACACCTACCCACTTTGTTCAATGAAACAGTCAGGGTATTCATATTTCGTCACCACGTTGTTGGTTGACCACCACGCGGTTTTACCCAACTGTTGGTGCCCTCAGTATACAATGCCCGGTACGGTAAACGATCAGATGACATACGGAGTACGTGACCCAACCATCGCAAACTGTGTACCGTGATTAATTGACCAATTGATCGCGCTTTCCGAGCGTTCCGGAATACGCGCCGGCGGACTGCCATATTGTTCATGCCATTAGTCCACTTAATATGGGCCAATTGGCGGAGACAACGATGGTCAAACACAGCAAGCCTG
>JTDE01004399.1:20414-32149 GCA_014338405.1 Paragonimus skrjabini miyazakii
ATAAGAGGACTGATGGCCTTTGTGTATGCTTGGGTGCCGTTGACACTAAACTTTGCACGGGAATCGAACAGTTTTCGTCTTCGGGTATCGACCATGGGGTCGAAATGCTGAAGAAAATTGATTCCTAAAATAGTGAACGGTACGGCTGCAATTGCAAAAACCCAGCGAAGTGTTCGCCGGAGACCGAAGTCAAGCGTGAGTGAGCGTTGACAGTAAGTGGGAATTGGCGTGCCGTTAGCGGCACGAAGCATAGGTAAAGAGGTGGGGGTCGCCTCGCCGGATCGCGGGGGAACCACGCTGACTTCCGCCCTAGGATCGACCAGAAACGTGGTCCTAGAACTTAAATCCGTAGTGTGAAAGAGGCGACCGCTAGGGAGGCTGCCGGCCACGTTTGTCGCCATTACGGGCCGGTTTCAGCGTTCCCCTGATTGAAGTATTCACGCAGGGCGACGCGACGCTTCGCCCGATTGCCAAACTTGTTGTGATACCAGCACAATTCACCAGATGTCTGGGGGCATTTACGTGGAGATTTACTCCGGCGTCGACGGGAAGATGAACGTGTCCTAAGGCGGGCAAAATCCCGTCGAAGGGCTGCAATCTCTGCCCAAACAGTGCGCCAATCGTCTGGCGGTGGCGGGCAGGATGATCCCTGTGATGTTGAAAGTTCAGGACTCTTGGGAGTCTCTGCTGTGCGGCTCGTCACCGCTGTGAGTGAGGCAAAGGGACCGGTAGAAAAACGGTCTTGTATTTCGTCTGCGAGTTGTGCGGCATCCAACAAGGACGGCGACTTAGCAGCTATTAGGATAGCCTGTGTATTTACTGGGAGACGCTGCATCCATAACTCCTTGAGGAGTGCCTCATCCATAGATGAGGGACCTAGCAATTGTTGCATTTGAAGCAACAGATCTGACGGTCGCTTATCACCTAACTGCAGATCTCTAAATAGTTGCTTTAGCCTCGACCTATCAAACGGTGTGATCCGTTTGATTACAGCTTCCTTTAGGGCTTCATACCTATGTTCAGTGGGTAAGTTTAGGAGGAGATCACGTACTTGCATTGTGACCTCTTTAGGAAACCGGGCCAAGAGTTGACCAAATTTTGCTTGATCTGCGGTGATACGCTGGTTGCAGAACTCCGCCTCTAAATACATAAACCACAAGGCGGGTTCCATGTCTAGAAACTGAGGAACAGTAATGGTGACTGCTCCAACTGTCGGCTTCTGTTCGTTGTCCATGGCAAAATAGAGTGGAAATGAAGGAAATATATATACTCAATATAAAAATCAGCGAAAAAGCTACGCGTATATATATGAACAAATAATGAAATAAATGGCAAGTAAATTCCCAGGGAAAAAAACGATTTACCGGATTTAATAAATGTCGGGTTCACTCATTTGCTGCGGTGAACCGAAAAAAAATATTGCTGAAATAAATTAAACGGCTTCACCAAATTGTAGTGAACCGATATAGGTGCTGGAAAAAAAGTTAATAATCGGGCTCACCAAATTGTAGAGGACTAGAACGTTTCTATCTAGAACCGTGCCTGTTCTCCACAATAGTTAAACCAGAAAACCAATTGGTGGACAACGATGTGTATTGCAAGTAGACCGGTAAAGCAAGCTGTAAACAAAGCACAACAGAAGCAGAGCGCGACAAACCAGTAGCTGGCGACCGGAAATTGCGAATGTCAATTGTGACCTTGAGCGGTCGAACAAACTAGAAAATGCAGACATGCGATCAAACAATACCAATAATGTCAACGGTCAAAATAAATAGCAAGATAGTTTGAATACGTGGCAAACAAAGAGTGTCTCTACAAGTCTTCAAACTTCTGTGCAGTGAAACGAGTGCCATTGTCAGTGACCACCACACATCGTACTCCTTCCAGACTGAACGCTTTTTGCAATGCAATCACAGTGAAATCTACAGTTGCTGACGACGTAAAATAAACTTCCGATCAACGTGAATATGAATCAGGTATAACCAAGGCATAGTATTTATCCACGAATGGACCGCAATAGTCAGCATGTATTCGTTGCAAGGCTTCACAAGTCACTGATCAAGGTGTCCATTTTGGTAGTCGCGATTGCACTTTGAGTGCACGATGAGCACAACCTTTGGAAATGTTACACAAATCAGCATTCAATTCTGGCTACCAACAAGTCAGACGGGCCAATGATTTCCCCTTCCAAATTCCCAAATGACCGGAGTGTAAGTCATCTAGAACAGCGGGTCGCAATATGGGAGCAATAACAAACTGATCACCAATACACAATAATCCATCGGGAGTAACGGAGAGTTCATCTCATCATCTCAAGAAATCTTCGCTGAACACCGCAGTTCCAACCAGTACCTAATGAAGTATAAACTGCATGGTAGTATTTTCGAGTGTCGTGAATCAGTTCCGAACGAGAAACTGGAACTTATTGAGTCAATAAACAATCCGAGTCACCAGAAACTTTCGAACACGGAAGGAATAAATTGCACATTTGTGATTGAAACAGAGACGTTCAAAAGTTTCATATTTTTTAAACCAACGATCAATAACCAAAATGTGGCCATTGTTAACGCTGGACTGAACATCAGAAAGTGTAATTTGACAGGAACCAAGAATTGTCAAAAAGTGTCCAGTGATACATTTCACAGAAACTTCGGAAGGTTTTATAACTACCGTATACAGGCACTCTACGAATTCAACAGGGATGAATGATTCAACGCTATCAGTGTCCACAATGAATGAATGTTCAATACACTTATTAAATAAATAGATTCGTTTATTGTGACCGGTAGAATCAACAGCAAAAGCACTTGAATGAAATTTGGAAATCAACTTATCATCGTCACAATTGGATTGTGTAAAAGAAGACTTTGAATTGTACCAGGCGGATTGAATGTGGTCAATTTTACCACACTTTTGACACTCAGCGTTTCGAATTCGACAAGTCAATCGAGAATGTCTGCTACCACATGACTTACAGTTATTTCACTGCCGGGCTGCATATGAATCAGATGCAGGGTAATTATTATCAGTTGTATTTCGAATATTTATCTTTTCTGAAAGCACCCTTTGTCGACCTTCTGATCATTTCACGTTGTTGTTGTATAAAATCATCGGTTTATCTTTCACGGCAGGTTTGACATCTTAATACTGTTCACATAATGTTCTAGCTGACTGAAGTGTGGAATTCGGAAGCAGTAAAAACTTCTGTTGCAGATCATGCACATTTATTCCAGCGACCAAACGGTCACGAAGTTGAGTTTGTAATTGGTCTTCGGAATTACACCGAGCTGGTTAAGTGTGGATTTCGGGAATGAACTGTCTGATATCCTGGTTTTCTTTTCTCACGAGCGTATCGAATTTGGCTGGTTCAGCTGTTTCAAAATTTACAGATTGGACATATGAAAACAGCAGTTCCTTCAAAGATTTGTAAGAAAGAGAAATGGGTGAATCAGGAAATGACAAGTTTTTCGCCAAGCTTTACGCATCTCTGTCAGTTGCAGTGAGGAAGTAAGCGGCTTTCTTTTCTGCCTTCAGCTCTTTGCTCGTGAAACACTATGTTTCGAAGCGTTCCAAATAATCTTCGATTTCTCTCGACGAATTATGAATATTCAGAATTTCAGGTTGACAGGAATTCATCGTAAGAAGTTACAAAAGCCCGCGACGCCAATTGTGATGGTTCCAGAAATACAGAAATAAAATAATTGACTTAGCTCAATCTCAGAGCTTCGACGCAGTAGTAATAACAACTGAACCAAGCAAAACAGGTATTTGTCTCTCAAGCACAATTGTACAGCTTATTGTCAACACTGTACTAAAACAACAGTCAGGAGAAATAGGTTTAGTGACAATCACCACAAGGAACCACATCCTGAAGACGGCCACTGAGCTCTATGTCTATCGCTCAACGATATTTTCCATACTGCTGTACGGCAGTGAAGCATGAACACGGTATCAACGGAACATGCGCTATCTGAGCGGTTCGGTGGTCGGATGTGGTTTCGGACACCGAAGTACTGCGGCGAGCGGAATTGAACGGGATCGAAGCCCTGCTGATGCTTATTCAGCTACGTTGGCCGGGTTACGTCCGGCGAAAGAGCGATGACCGTATTCCGAAGCGGTGCTCTATGGACAGGTGAAATCAGGTAAGCGAAATCCTGGTGGCCAAAGTGGTGATATCAGGGTGTTGTGCAGGTAAATCCTTCACGTTTTAACATTGATTTTAGATGCAGGAAAGGCTTGACGTTGAACCGGATTTTTTGGAGAAATGCAATCACCAGGGGCGTCCGTGAGCTCAACGAATAGTCAATGTGCGGCCGAGAACGAAATCGTGCGGTACGCAAGGGAACCATCGGTGCCATAAGTCGTGATGACATGACTATATTGCGTTGTGATGTGTGCGGTCGCGAATGCGCTGGCCGTCTGGGATTAGTAGGTCACTGGAGTACTCATGGTGCACCGTCCGCGAAGAGATGACAAGTACGTTAGGCTCAGGTAGGTCATATCAGCATATCCATTCTATTTATGTTAATGAATGCACGGACCAAGACTACAGTCGGTTGGAAACTAATCCGCTTCTCTTTTCAGAAACTTGAGTCTGCGGGGTCTTCTACTCATTCCTTTCTGCAGCTTTGTTGATGTATAGTATGATGAATGATTTGCCCGCTCTTTTCGTAGTCCAACCTTGAATTTTGTTTTCCAACTTTATCGCCTCTAGAATGCATTAACATGCACTCGTTTATTGAAATGCTTCTTGTGTTACATTTTACATATCTTCCTTCTCAGTTTAGATCTTGTCATTGCAGTCTCTGTTGATTTTCCGATAGATAAGGGTTTACTTTTCGTGCTACCCATTCAGTTGGCTAACCAGCATTGGCCAGCTGGACACAAAGGCTTCACTCACACACCTACTGGTCTTATTCCTTCGGGTTTACACCGGAGTGGAACCGCAAGTAGTGCAGTGCAAGCCATCTGGGGTGATGGTTTGAAGCGCAGGCGTCCTTTGGCTTCGATCACTGTGACACGCGAATCCATTTTGGATGTCGCCAACCCGTGTATAAGACAACAGGCACGCAAACAAACAGATGTGATCACATGGAGTAATTGGACGGTAGGCAAAAATTCTTATGATCCTATGTACAATATCAACTAGTATTTTAAAAAGAAGTTTGCACATCACGTGGCAGACAGGCCAAAATTATATTCAGCGTTATGCAAAGCAAATTACTCATTTGGTCAAAAACCATTTTTGTAGTGTTTAGGAGATTACAATAGCAAGTCACGACATTCATTGGGAGGATTACAGACAAACATATCATGTTGGTAGTTCAAGCGTTAGACAAAGACCTACTTATTTAAATTTCTTAGAATTAACCATTTTACTGATGGATTACATTATACTGACTCTGTCAACAGTTGCTTCAATACGGTACAATATGATTAGAGCCTTTGATAACTGTTTCCGTGAAGTGACATGGATCAATTGGGAAAATCCGTTTGACTGGTTTAGTCTGCACGTGGATAATCAACAATACCGGGGTTTCTAATCAATAAGAAGTTATTGAGTAGTTTAGAGGCTAACGTTATACCTATATAGAAACAGACTTCAGATATTCTTACAGCGCAGGTGCTTAACGACCTGAGAGGTAATAGAAAACTGAGTATTAGAATTATTTGTCAATTTTGTTATTTTTATCGGATTTCGTGACGGTCATTACCGATTAGATATGTCTATACAACCCCTGTTACTACAATGAATCAGAGGGATACCAGGCTTTTTACATAGTACCAGCGGAAGTTGAGAGTTTTTCAAAGTTCACGTTTTCAACACAAAAGAAATGTCCAACTCAGTAATCTTTAATAACACAACACATTAAAACTTCATAAACATTGTAGGTCCATAATCAGTATCATCTGAAACCAATTACCGATTCAGTGCCTCAGTCAGTTCAGAATTAAGATGACGGCGTCTGCGTAAAAATATAGAACCACGCTTACAGAAGAACAGTTTGATAAGTTGTATATGGTTAAACGCCTATACGGGATCTTGTGAAAACAACAGTAGTAAATTTAGGAAGCCAAAGCCAAAGTAGTAAGTTCCAGCAAATAAACACTTGGGTTGGATTTCTTCGTGCATTGTCAGGTGAAGAAGAACAAGGACAGCCGTGTACGATTGACCGGAAAATCCATAAGGGAGCAAATTGGGCTGCAAAAACCCAAGAACAAGTATGGGATGTATGGTTTTAACATGGGCAGTACATTCAGTCCTCAGTAAGCCGATACCTTCATTGCCTATTTGGCGCTAAACGTAGATGCTCAACTCTGCCGGCGTTATATTGACAACATCTCGTCAGTTACGGACGTTGACGAGATGGAAACATGTGCACTCAGCTCAGTGTTCCAGTCGATCTCCATAATTAGCTTCGCCATTAAGCACGAGCATACTGATACTCTGACGTTTTTGGATATCTTTATGGAATGCCGTAATAACGGCTCCGTACCGATTCCAAAAGCACACTTGAACCGAGTAATATCCGAAATTTCACAGTTCCTGATCTATCCTGTGTAAGCGAGCTTTAGTGAGAATTCTGTTTCATCACGTTAGATGAATTTGTACAAGGGAAACTGACCAAAACGATGTCATTGTTAAAGACCGCGCTCAAATAAAACAGTTACCCATCAGCAGTTGTTGTGAAATTCAACAACCAAAAGCAGCGATCGAAATAGCGTCAACAGTTCTCAAGCTGAATACTTGCGTTTGGTTACTCTTCCAAGATGGTCACTTTATAACTCCGTTGAGAACTCGTTGCACGGCAACTGCCGCACTTATGTTCTACGCAGCCTAATTGGTCATACTGTTTATCAACTGCATTAATCAAAGCACCACCGCTTAAAGCACCACTACCGCTTACTCTTACAATGTTTGTGGATTCTCATCTGGGTGCCAGGCCACTTACATCGACAGAAGGAATCAACAATTGCTCAGCTGGCTCAACCAACACATTTCAGTTTGTATCCACAAAACGCTCATGAATATCACTATGCTTTAATCAGCGTAGAACGTGAGGAGTCATAAAGAACTGGCATCATCGACCGCTAGGCAATTGTTAGCATGATGACCTCATCTGAACTTGGAGAAAGCATTTTGGGTACATTATACAACAAAAAATCGAACGTTTCCGAGGTTCATCAAGGCAGTAGTAATTAACAAATGGAAGTCAGTCCTCTACTCCCAGAGAGACCTGTTCCTCAGTACCAGATTTTTCTGAAATCCGATGCGTGCTGGTGTGTGTGTGCGGTCTTATTGATTCTGCCTTTTAAGTTCAAACTATCAGTTGAACTTTGCTATATAAACCAGCAGACTGCAATAATTACCTGGTGAACTATGAATAAATGTGCTGGGAAGTACATTGTGTTAAAAGTTTCCCCCACTTCCGTATTAAAAACCCTTGACAACAAAGCTGGGAAGAACAAAATGTTCAGTGAAACAAAGGAAACGCATCGGTAAATCAACTGATTAGGTAATGTGGAATGAAGAGAGGCCTTGAACGCCTGACCCAAAAGTGGTATCATTCAGAGTGTGGTGTATTCATCACTAATACAAAGTGATAACGCCATAATTTCTTAATACTTGTCAAAAAATATATGAGACAAAAAGTAATTATTTGGCTGAGATGGACACTCGTCAAAAATTTCTGTACTAATGATCATTTTCATTACTGAAAACGACTCGATCTATTAAGTGATATACTGTGGACGGTTGAGCAATTTTGTCAATTTGAGGAGGAAACTTTTTCAAAGAATTTGACAAATCGCCTCTACACCTTAGTAAGCAGGACTAGTCACTGACTAATCTGTATGATAGAGAATGAGTAGTGAGAATGAGTAATGACTGAGAAGACCATTGTGAATCGTCAAATGTAGGGTTGTAGGCAAGTCAACCGAAATAATAGTCAAATAAGTGTATTGGAAAATGTCCGTCCAGTTCCCCGTTGAATTAGCGCAATATCCTCGCTTTCCCCCTGTGATAAACATACATGATCACAATGTTCTTACCAAATAGGATATGCCATCGATGACATTAAATAATTGAACTTGGAAGATTTGACTGATGGAGGTCTTCTCAGTTACATTATAGCATTCTGCTATAAGGAACTGCGACATTTCAGCATTGTGGAAGATGACTTCTCCTTGTATTCGTCAAAGTTAACAGCTGACAATGTAACAGTTACGTCAAAATTTCAGCCACAATTCAACACTGCGTTTTTTGTACGCTGCGGTTTTCCTCCTCTCAAAATGAACTATAAATTACTTTACACATTTGCGATGCTGTCATCTTACAGATACATTCAACAATGCTGGTAATAGTCAAGTCATAATTGTTTTGTGCTCCTCAGCGGATAAACGTCCACTACTCGCATAATCATGTATTCTGTAGACATAAGAGAATGGAATCTCTGATATAGTTTCACTATTTATTCTCGGGCAAACTTGTGATCATCTAAGAGACATTATGCAATGTAAAGTGCAGTGGTAACAAACGTATGGGAAGATGTAGCTTTGTAACTCAACCAATCTGAATACGTGGATAGACAACTAGAAAAGTCAGTAATCAGAACGGGAATAAGATGAAAAGGAATGGTTTAAGCATAGTATTCATCTGTCTTAAAGTGATTTTTAATTGCAAAAGCACTGGACTGCAGCCGGAATGGAACCGGCAACAGAAGAACGTGCCCAAACGCTTGACTACAATAGCCACACCGAGAGCTCGGAAATTTCAAAGCTGGATTCAACTACTCACACAGGATTTCTCAAACAGTTTACGCCGGTAGATTCGACAAGTGACAGTGGAACGGGTAAGTGAATGAATTTTGGTGTGACAGTTCAGCGCTATAGTTGTAGCTTCATGGATCAGTTTGCAGAGTGCTTACGGCGTTTAGACTTACCGTTTCTTGTCAACCTTACTGTTTTGGGAAATCAATTAACCGTCATTCTCTTGCTATAAACGGCGTTTATTTCGTTCAATACCCGTGGGTGTTTACCACGTATCGTCGTTATCAAGCATCAAAGGTTGAGTGTATGAACAACCCTGAACGGATTTGACGCAGGTTTTTCCTACTTGGCCTTTCTTGTACAGTTAGAAGATCAATTAGTCCGAAACAGTTGAGAAGGGATGACTGAAATATTTATCTAAAATGGATTGGTTCATAATATCCCGTATTAGTGCGGCTTATGCGGGATATCCGCTACCATGCGTGTTAGCACTTCGTTGTGATTCGGTTAAGTACAGAACAGTGAGCGGAAGCACATTGTACACACGCTTCGCGGTCTCCGTCTTTCACTTTCACACTAGATACGGGGTGTGTGGCGAAACTAAATTCGGTCCGGAGAAAGTCATTTAAGGTCACATATGTCCATCGACTATTCTTGTCTACGGTCACTGTGACGAGCTAATCCGGACAAGAATATCGTCAAACATGCGGGTTACGTGAGAGTCTAATTGATTTCCACCTCGGCTAATTTTTGGCAATATTTGGTGAATACAAACTGAACATGAAGTTCAGTAAACACATGTTAAACATCTAATCTTATCAAGGTTGTAAATTAACAAAATTTTAAAAACTGAAAACTACCGTATGCTCTGTTCGGCATTGTTGAAAATTTCTGCTGTCAGTTCTCCCCTTCAAGCTTCACAGAGCCAGTTGGACATTAGATGACTCTTTATCGATCAGGTGAGTC
The DNA here is from genome assembly GCA_014338405.1 of Paragonimus skrjabini miyazakii. Lineage (NCBI taxonomy): Eukaryota > Metazoa > Platyhelminthes > Trematoda > Plagiorchiida > Troglotrematidae > Paragonimus > Paragonimus skrjabini miyazakii. Next base: position 30,150 of record JTDE01004399.1, read on the forward strand.
AGTCAATTGTATGTGACGCTACTGAATCAACATTTTTATCTACACAAATTTGGATTGCCCAACCGGATAGCGACGACCTCGACAACAAAGGATCATTGGTTGATTCGGCGAAACCTGACACAGAAGACTGGATGATTGATCGGTGTTAGTCTAACGGCCACATACGTAATTGCATGCGTGATTGTAGAACAACGTGCTACCTTTATGTTAGCGCCATTTTGGTTTTGGTTGTGTAAGTCATGTACGTGCCTTACTGGGCCTATGGCTCACGCTCGTTTCATTGGAACTTTTACTTCAGAAGAACACAGTACTCCGGTGTCTCCAGGTTGCACAAAGTTGACTTACAAGTGTAACCGGTAGTCGAAGCCAAAACGTCAGGATTGCCTGTTACACTCCTAATCCACGCCTGAAGATGTAACCCGAACGAGTTAAAACAGTGAAGCTTAGTGCTACAAGCAGTTTGCTAACCAATCTGGAACAAACTAGCGATCCACCACGGATGAATGTAGACCGGCACTTTGTACTTCCAATTCGGTAGTCAGATGAGAACTAGTGTATAAACTGTGTACTCTCTGCACAAAACCTTCTCATAATGCTAATTTAGCACGCACGTGCCACATGACGATTAACTCTAACAAGGTACTCAGTATTTGCGGACTACGATTCGGCATGCTTTATGAGAGTTAAAGAGGAAGTGTGATTTTAACGCTTAATCGTATTGAACACTTGTTAGACAAAAATTGGGTCTTTTAACGTGACGTTGATTAACCGCTTGGGAACTATAATAATCGTTGAATTATTGGCATCAGTCTATTATTGTAGAGGGTGCTTCATGTAAACACTGCATATGTACATACACCGTATCTTCCCACTAGAAGGCGACAAGCAAACGGTACTGATATGACTCGCATAGTTCACTCCAAAAAGCCAGTTCGATCTCGATGTTGTAACCACAGTATTATATCCTTCATTTAATGTTGGATCAAGCCCGTTATGATCCCAGCTGGACAATGAAGCATGGAGACAAAAATAATCCTCCATGTGACATGTACATGATGCCTCAAGGTTGAGTATATGCGGCCATGACTGAGCCGTGGGTTCAGCGGACGGCTGTAGGCATGCATCACATTGAGTGGTGGTCTATCCCTATGTTATAACCCAATGACGCAGAATACAGAACTACTGACTGGAAAGTCTATGGGAATGTGACAGCTGCGATCAGTTGTGGGTGGTGTTCAATCTGTATGTACTACCAATGCCTTGTCAATTTCTCTAACTGCTGTATTGTTTAAATGATCAACCTGCCTTGCGTGCGCGACTAATTTCTCCTGATTCCAGTTAAATGGAAATCCACATCCGGTTACCCCGGAGATAGAATTCACAGGATGTAGATCCAATGATATAGAACACCATTCAGTCGGTTATCTCTGTTCACTCGCAGTTCGAGGCTGTGCGGTATAGCTATAAGTGAACACACTCATAAAGCGGCCGTATTCATACAGATAAAATCAGACGGCCATATAGTAAAAACACGTACCAAAAGGTAGTGACTTTCTGACGGTTCTCAAATAACCCCATATATGGTGCGGTTTTCAAGAACGCCAACCAAAAAAGGTCAGCTATGCGCTATTTTTAAGGCAAAAATGCTGTAGGTTATCGTGTTTGACTAAGAATCTAGCTAATTTTGGAATGCTTTGTTCAGGTAAGTAGTCGCTTTTATTACGCTGTATCGTTTTTCGAACGTCGATCAGTTTGTAGAGTGCTTACGGCGTTTAGACTTGCCGTTTCTTGTCAACCTTACTTTTTCGGGAAATCAATTAACTGCCATTTTCTTGCTATAAACAGCGTTTATTTCGTTCAATACCCGTGGATGTTTACTACGTATCGTCGTTATCAAGCATCAAGGGTTGAGTGTATGAACAACCCTGAACGGATTTGACGCAGGTTTTTCCTATTTGGTCTTTCTTGTACAGTTAGAAGATCAATTAGTCCGAAACAGT
>JTDE01004399.1:32430-56774 GCA_014338405.1 Paragonimus skrjabini miyazakii
CCCATGTTCTGATTAATGTTTTTATCACATTGCAAACGGTTAGTTTTTGTTGCTCATGTATATGTCTACTGACAGATTTTCTATTGTAACGAATATTAATTATTACCACCACGCAACAGTCATGGTTACGACAAGTGATGATATAGGGCTTAGCATAGCTTACGCAACTCAATGTCAATGACCTTGAAAAATAATATGGATCGAACTTTCTGGAAGGTATATTTCGACTGTTGTAATTTAGAGCACAAGATTGCTATAAGTTTTGGGAAAAGGGAATTTACTTCTATAGATATAAGTATACACAAATTAAAGAGGGAATTTACTTCGCACAATTCCGTCAGTCGTAGAAATTGTGATTAGTATGGAAACTATGCAACAGACCTCATGCAACATAACCTGAGCTATACATAAATCTGGATCTTGACTGATATTCACTAAATCTAAGCTTTCTTAGCACTGTCTGAGGGCGAAAATGAATGATTAGCGCTTCATTGAGACTTGCGAGGAATGCAACAACGGTAAGCTGCTTCCTTTAAGATCAATAAACGCAGTCTCATGTCCTATACCAGTAATGTGTCCATAAATTTCTGGGCAGTTGAGGAAACATCTGCAATGTTAAAAAGTCGCAAGAAATCGGTGTTAAGTGGAAAATCCAAAAGTGACTGCGATATTCATTAGCTCTCACATTATTGAGCGTCACTCAGTGAGTATGAAACGTTGCATCGCTCATCGTGATGTGCCCGATGACCACAGGTTACAATGTTAGCACTACATTAGTATTTATGGTTCTGATATAGGCCTAAAACAAACAAATTCTGAGTTTCTATTTTTGCTTGCCACATCCGGCTGTGGGTATTACTCAAGATCCCGAATGATCCGTACTCCCGAACGTTTCAGTTTGGATTCTTTGTTTTGGTTTCAAGTTAGTCATACAGTTTGTCATTCGCGAATGTTCGAAATGAATTCATACCGTACTTTTTCTACCTAGGATTCTATTAAAATAGTTAACAACGAATCAACCTTCCAAATTATTTTTTGATTGCCCAGTAAAATGACTTCGGTAAACGCTACTTTGAAAAATTTACTTCACAATAAGTGAGAAGGGATGAAAGGACATATTTTACTTTTAACAAGGTAAATTCAGTTCTGCATAAACCTTTTGAGATGTTGTTCAACAAAACTGCAGTACCGTGAAGTTTGTGTAAATTGGGCGGTTTGTCCATCCTGTGATAGTACTGTCATGATCGCACGAAGTACAGTGATACTTTTGCCTGCCTGCACTAATAATTCGGCTTGGTGTGAGTAGTCCGGTTTCCACTCGATTTCGCATTTGCAACAACTACAACGAACAGAATTCACTTTGTGTCGAACTTTTGGCCCGACAAGATAATAGGGGAGTGTTTCAGCTTCGTTCATGCAGTCCAAGCTGATTGGTTTAAGGCCCGAAACGATACTAATGTTTCTTTCCAACTTTAGCAAAGTTAATCCATCGCATGCTGGATCACCTGTATATGGAATTCTTTCTTTCACGCGTATGGCTGCAAGTTAAATGGGCAACAGTCTTCATTAATATCATTGATTGACAGTCCACCTATTACTTTAAATAAATTATCAGCAAATCTGCTAATAATTACGACATGAACATCCAGGAGAGTAGCATTCAGATTAAAAAACCTTCAATCAGATTGTGAAAAGAAACCAGTTTCACTGTCTGAATGTTGCATCATATTTCTCATGGAATCATTATTAAGCGCTTACAGTATTACTCATGATAGAAGAGCAATAAACAATATTTTATTTAACAAATGGCTGTTAGTTTCGATAAATGAAACGACAATCTAACGAGCAGATCACACTTACCAGACCCATTTGGCACTGAAGCATACAGGTCGATTCGTAGGCATGCACACATACTTCGAACAAGCAAATATTCACTGGAAAGCACAGCACCAATGCAATTTCCTAAGTTTACTGCATGTCCATTAAGGTCAATTCCATATGAAATGTGCGGTTGTAACAGACTAAAAATGATGACCACAACTGAGGACCACATGATCCATCTGGGGTTTTAGCAGGAACACCGCAGTATGTATACACGTGGTGTACACCGATGGACAAACGTCGGCATACATACTCAGCTGTGATTGGATAATCCTGCTATCAAATTCGATTGGTGCCGCATTCCCTGAGGACAATCATTCGATGACCAGGCTGTCAATATTACATGAATGAAAACAAACGCTATCAGCAATTGTCTCACAAGTAAACACTTCTCCACACCAACTATCAGATCAATATGGTGTGCTCAAGGTTCAACTCCGCCACTCTTGGGAGCTAACCTATTCGACTAAATCCGATCACAAACAAAAGTTTACCACAAGCGAAAGTGGTTGAGTGTTCACATATGACAATTCGATCGTACCTAACCTGAGGTCAATGGCGCAGTGGTAAACACGGTTGCCTCAAGAAAGCCTGCTCGGATTTCTAGTCAGGGCAGTGGTAACGAAATGCACCACTGACGAGCCCTAATGAGAGCGAAACTCGAGTCTAGTGATCTGCTGCGCAGTAAGCCAACCCAAATGAACGTTAATTTTATGCCAGGATGGTCAGAAAATTACATCAAAAAGTCTACTTATCACTTTGATTTTTTTTAAAACTTTTATTCGTCCAGGATCTTTATAATAATTATGTGGCACTCCATCTCAAAATACGATTTAGTTTTTCTGGAACAGCACATCCTCGAATAAATTTGACCCAGCCAACAACGCAACTTTCACACAGACAAACCTTTCTGATGAGTAGTCGAGGATTTGGTTAATTTCAAGTTGAACGTCACCCACAATTGATAACAGCTGTCGCATTCCCATAGACTTTCCAATCGGCCCCCTTCGTATGGCAGAAGCACTAGACTCGAGTTTCGCTCTCATTAGAGCTCGTCAGTAGTGCATATCCTTATCACCGCCCGGACTAGAACTTTGAGCACGCATTCAAGAGGCAACTGTGTTTACCACTGCGCCATTGACTTCAGATTAGGTACGATCGAATTGTCATATGTGAACACTCAACCACTTTCTCTTGTGAGTAATGATCTAATGCTTCTTTACGAAAGGGGCCGATTGGAAAGTCTATGGAAATGCAACAGTTGCGACCAATCGCAGGTGATATTCAGTTTGAAATTAGCCAAATCCCCGATTATTTATCAGTAATCTTAACAATCGCCTAGAAGATTGAATGAGATCCGAGATTTCGATGTGTCTAGGAAGTCATAAGCGGCGATTTGTCGACTGGTGTGGACAGGACAGTTATTGTATTTCCTATCGAGACGATCGGGCAAACTGATCATTACTCACAAGCAAAACTAGTTGAGCTTCCACGTGTGATGATTGAGTCGTGCCTGATGTGAGGTGGATGACACAATGGTAAAAAAGTTGCCTCATGAACAGCGTGGCCGGAGTTCTAGTGCCGAATGTAGCAAGGATATACACTACTGACGAGCTGGGGATGTGTTCCTTCATCCTTAGACGCAGGGATCGAGCAGTTCCGTCAATGTTAACGTCATCGCAGATGCAAATGAACTGGTAAATACAGTGTGAAAGGGACAGATCTGGTATCCGCATCTTACTGTGAGTAAGTATGAGTGACTTGGTGCAGGTAAGTAAGCGCAATGCAACTGCGTTGTACGTCCGTTGAAATCACTTGCATTAAGATTAGAACAAGAAGTAATCTTGGTTTTCACTGAACTTCACTAAAAGTAGAATATTTGAATGTAAAAGTGTTTTGTGAATTAATTACGTGCTTTCAAATGAGAATCGCATTGCATGCCTTCAATCGCAGAGTAAAATTTGTTAAAATTTGGAATTCGAACTAAACCATACCAAGACCACTACTCCCTTCAGTTAGTGAAAGCGTGTATAGTGCTCTGGTATGCAATGTAAGTTTTGTTTTGCATCCAACTTCTTCCATGTTCAAACAGCACGACATACACTTCACTGGGATGAGTAACCAATACTTCGAAGATTATTCGTTCAGCCTTATTCTTTCTTAATATACCAGCAGCCTGACATTTCAATTATAGTCGGCGTTATCTGTGCCTGTACCTGACGATTCAAATAGGCGCTCATTCGACGCATCTGTTCTTTGATATTTATGACTAACTTTGAGGCACATGGTATATCCTGTGATGTACTGTTGTGCGACTGCACAATAAACTGTTGTAATGAAACTGACAACAGATTGATCTAACGACAGTTGGTGCATGACAAAAATAATGCCACTGAGGGTAACACAGTATGATCAAGATGATTGTCTGTAAGAGGGAGATTAGGTAACCCCCATTCTCTTCTCCTTGTCATATTCTGATTCACAGAAAAGTGCATATTTGAAGGCAATACAAATGAATGGACTTTAGGCAGCGCCATGATAACTGGACAACCAAATCATCTTTCATTGTTCTAACCCAGGCGTGACGGTGTTGAAATTAGTTAACGGCTGCTCCACGCGCACTCAGTTATACACTACCTCCTAACAACAAACATTTTCCAAGAAATTTAAAGTCGTTTTTCGGTGGACTCGTTTCTGCATGTCATAGTGCATTCTATTCACACAGTAGCTGACTGTTTTGAATGCAGCATGGTGAATAAGAAAACATCATTTTGTAATAAAACACTGACAATAAATATGTGCTGGTTTTAATTATATAGTAACATTGTGTGTAATTTCGGTAGTTCAGTGTCCAGGCTTAATTTATAAACAGTGCAAAAGGAAGTACATCATCGGATGACCATCATTCAGGGCGTGATGTGAAGGTTAAGCTGGCATAGTTCAATAAGGAAGGGTCACACATCAAAATAAACAGTAATGAAACTACACAGATCAGAACCAATTGTAAAAGCTCCTTACTTTTGATGGATTGAAATCAGTTACATAGACTGTTTGTGTTCTACCATCTGAGCTACATGGCTACAACGGTAGCACAGAAATACCCCCACTTATCTTAAGTCACTCACTCACCACTGTGTCAAATGAGCCAAATCAGATTATTCATGGTAGCATGACTTCAGTGCCCAACACTAGACTTGTTGGACTCTAACGTGAAATCCTGCCAAGGAAGTGTATCCTCTGAAGCAATTGGCAGATGAGATGGATGTGTAACTGAGTCCAAACGCCCCATATGAGATTACTAATATACCAAACTTCCTAACATAAGACAGTAATATATATGCAATTGGTTCGGACTCAAATATAATCGGCTTTTCTCAGCTCAACATTTAACTCCGTACAACAGTATTATAACGCGTAATGTAAGATGTTGTCAGTTTTCTCAAGTATAGACACAAGTAACAAGTAATGATTAGTCGACTTCAAAAATGAACTCAGAAACGTTATGTTGCAATATTTGTGCTATGGTTTATTTCGCTGTACCTTTACGAGTGCCTGCTTCAGACCGTTAAATTTGTTAAACCAAAACCAACTTTCTAAATTAATCACGGGAAACGAATGCTTTACGATAAATGGAATACCTGAACTCTGAAAAATGCTTAGAGTGGATTCCATTGTCCAGGCTAGATTAGACTTGGTTGCCCGAATAAGTGTGTAAAGATTATCGGCGAAAATTTACGTATGGTCTGTTGGCAATAAAAATACAGTAAACTGCATTAAGAATAAGATATCCGCACCAAAATTTGTACGAATGAAGTCAAACAGTTTGGGCGTCGTGTTTAACATGTTATTGATAAGTGGATAGAGAATAACACAACGTTATGAGCAAGTTGTAATACTCTACGTTTCAACCACCTCGGGTGGCCTTCCTCAGGAGTGTTGTAATCGAAATCACACTAACAAAGGAACAGAGGTCACGTGGGATTTGTCGTGGTTAGGTCAATCTGCGCTGCCACTGAATCGTTTGCCTATTAGGTGTGGGTAAGACTGATGTAGATAAGGTTCGTCCGTGTCTGGTGTTGTTTATCCATCCACGCCATCTACTCGTCAACAGAGCTACTAAGATTTGCACTAATGAACTCGTCAAAACAACAGAACTTTCTCGAATTAAAGAAATGCTAGTCGCCAATCAATATCCAAACGCGTTTGTTCAGAACACAATTATGCGCATATCAACTAAGTCATCAATCCAGAGGAGTCAAATTTCGTATTCTGGCCACCAAGGAAGCGATCGGAATTCGGTTGCGCAACCCAAATTTGTGCGCTCAGAAGAAATTTGTACAGGCCCTACGGTTACCATGGCCTCCCGTGACTGACTCGACACCCCCGGTGGTCAATTTTATCACCTAATTGCCCTCCAATTCACAATCTCGTGATGTAATTGTGTGACTAATTGCTTTTGATTTTGTTGGCTTGACAACCATGATGATATAAAATGTTATGTAATTGGCCCGATGATGAATAACCGAAAACAGACTGTTCGCCAAAACACCTTCTTACTTCTAACACGTAAGTGTTTGTATCTGTGTCCGACCGAGAGGGTGGTGCCGATACCAACTGTACTGGACGAGCTGAACTCGCCAACCATATCGGGCATATAATGAACTAACGCGGGCGCTTATCTAGGTCATGTTACCATTCGGAATGTGGGATAAAGTGACATGAAACGTCAACCCGCGTTGAGAGGTCAAATACGACATGTCAACGGGGTTATTAGTGTGGACTTGGACATAACGAGATTGGCAGGTTGATACTCGAAAATATTTTAGCTATAAGTGTCAGGACAAGAGGACACCTACAAGATCGTTCATGAGCGGTTTTATTTGTTCTGTTGATTCGACCTGCTGTCATGGGATACAAAAACTAAGGCGGGTCCAATAAGCCAGTCAAACTGTTTCCACCCTGGAAAACTGGGCTCACTTCGATAGTAAAATGTTTTGATTATTATTCCGGAAGGTTTGTCTTCTTAATGGAAGTACTGTGTGCGAAATACTGTGTACTTTACAAAACTTTATTTCGCACGAACACCGTCCGCACTTGGTCTCAGTCCTTGCATTCAGACAAGCCCTTCGGCTAGCCCACTTCGAAAAGAAGCACTGGATTCGAGTTTCGTTCTCAGTAGAGCTCATCAGTATTGTTTATCATCCACTGGGCCGGAATTCGCATTCCAACGTTTGTACCTGTGACAGTAGCGTGTATGAGTGTGACGACTGCGATCAAATGTGGGTAGTGTTCAATTTGAAATAAGCTGTAGGTGTTTCTTCTTGGGGTATCAGTTTTTTGGCGAACTATCGTATTTTATGATTTCAACCTCATAGTTTTCACGTAAATGAGTAACTAAGGTACCGTTTGTAACTTATAACTTGCGACAAGCTGTTGATGTTGTTGACAAATAAACGGAGTACTTTTGCTTATACACTGACTGGGCATGAAAAATTAATATATCTTTTCAGAGATATTCACATGAAATGCCGTGATCACGTGATGCGGTGTTATTGTACAGCAGTTTAATAGCGCTAATGTTGGACACGATAAAAGTGGTCACACTAAATTCTGTCACCCAATCCGGAAAGAATGTAGTTGCATACTCAATAGTATCAGCTCCCAGTTCATCAATCTTCTGTACAGTGACAGAGAAAGCCACACCTCATTATACCGTTCACAGTTAGCCACTGAGACTCACCGTGGTGTTGATCATCTAGGACAATGTCACAACATGCTAGTATAAGACAGTGCAACTACATTACGTATCCACAAAATGTTGATCGAAACAGATATTGGAATCATCTGTGTTTGAAGCCACCCAAGTCTAGGGGTTTACGGAACATCTTTGAGAACGACATTAAGATGCTACTCAGAAAGTATGATTAAGACACATCTCATGATATTTACACGTTTTACGCAATATTAAGTGATTCACAGAATTAAAAAATCGACCCTGTCGTACTCGTATCTGTGAATCCATCGTCGTGTTTGCACATTCGGCTGTCTAGCACTGACAACAGACAGACAACATGTGAGACACTATCGACACATTAAGTGTCCCGTTAGGCTCACATAGGTGGTTGTTTCACTTTAAGTGAGTCTTACAAATCAAGTATGTTGTCTACCCTTGGGTATTTATTTAAAGACCCTGCTAAGGCTCCAACTGTTTCAGTTATTGAGCCTGATGTTATGACAAAAAACAAGTGTAACAGACCTATTCGTATGTACAGAATTTTATCCGTTTCTCGCTAAGTCTACATTTCCTAACTTAGTACTGATATGGAGATGATATATGTTCGGGTTGCAAAATGTTCATCTAGAAAACTGCGCATGAATTACGTTGTTTAATTTGAAATAAACAGAAACTGCCGTAAATCCAGAGCTACTGTCAACACATGAACGATAACACAGTGAAGTGAGCAAACGAACACTTGACTTCCTCAGATTGGTGTACAACGTAACCATTCTTACATTTTACCATTAACAGTAGCTAAGTAAACTTTTGTCTACAACAGTTTCATCAACTGCAGTTTAAACGGAAGTCTAAATCGATAAATGAATTGAAAATACCACAACGTTATGAGCAAGTTGTAATACTCTACGTTTCAACCACTTCGGGTGCCTCCTGAGGAAAGCCACCCGAAGTGGTTAAAACGTACAGCATTACAACTTGCTCATAAGGTTGTGGTATTTTCAATTCATTTGTCAATAACATGTTAAACACAACTTCATTTGTACTAAATTTGGCTCGGATATCTTGCGAATGATTAATAGTCGAAAGTCCAAGTCGTTATGTTGACGAAGTTCAGTATGCTTTAAACGCCCCGACTTTTCATCTGTACGGACCCAATTTCTGGTGTTTCCTAGTTCAAGTCCTGGTGCGTATATGAACTGGACACATAAGCGGAGTCTTTAAGTTCTCACAGCATATTGTCAGGAGCACACTAATCGTTTGCATCTTCTGTGGGCTACCCGGTACAAAACGATTCTACTGCTGTAATATTCCGCAAATGGAAGACCCGTGTAATCCGTAGTACTTCACCGTATGTCGTTAAAGCTATACTGTAGGCGTTCGTGTTTTTCACCTAGTGACCTTAATTCGGTTGAACAAAAGTAATCTTTTAGAACGATGTTACTACCGAGGTTCTACTGCATTGTAGAAGATGTCGAATAAAAAATACACTGTTTACACACAGTCAGAACCAATGGGAACAAAGTGGAAGGTTTATGTGCGGTGGAGTATCAAACCGAGGAGCGAGTATTCCAGCACTTGGTGGAATACCTCAACGCAGGTGGAGGTATGTTCAAAAACCTACAACGAGCGGATCGGGGGCGCAATTATCCCAACACTCGGAGTAATTTCTCGACACGGCAGTAGAATACGGTCAATGCCCAAAGTGAGTAGATTGCAGACAACACGAACGACCGGACGAGCTATCGCTCAACGAGATCGGGTCAACAGAAGTACAATGGCAGGCGGAAAATCCCCCGATAGAAGGTGTTCGTCATACACACGAACCGGGCAGATGTGCACACGAAGTGTGAGCAGAAACCAAGGGTGTTGTGGACCGGAGTTCTGAGTCAAACACAAGTGAGCACGTGGCATGGGAACCAGCGAGTTGAACGATAAAGATTGTGCTTTATTGAACGCTTTTTCACTACATATGGAACATCAACATTAAAGACAACCTTTAACTGTTTCGTTCATGGAGTTGCTCATCGATGATTATAGGTGGCTTCCAAAAAGTTGAGGAAGTACACAGTACTTCACCATTTTTGTGGGTGAATATCATGCCAGTACATCTCAATAAATTAAAATTAGACTAAAACATGCAGGCCAGTACGGAGTTCGATTAGTTACCTTGAAGAAAATGTGATACCACTGATGCTAACAGAGATGAAACAGAGTAGAAGCTGGGCAACATATGCACAGCGCAAACCTACAAACTCTACCGGATAATTTTAACGTCTAAGAAGCAAATTGTGAAAAAAATAAACTTAAGCACTACAGAATATTTGCGTCATTTAAAGCGGATTTTCGTGTTAATTTTGAAGACGTAATATAAAACAATTTTTATTTTTTGGATTCGGAATAGGTTGTAGCATAAAAATTTACTGTATGATATCAAAGGCAGTATTAAGCTGTGAAAAAACAGCGGCACCAATGATGATTTGCGGGAACAAAAGAGGACACAATAAAAATATATTACATATGTCACACCTTTCGGAGGAAAACCGCTGGAGAGGAGAGAAGATTGTTACATTTGAACAACAATTTTTATAAGTTACATGAAACGAAAATACAAGATTCGGTTAGTTTTAAATGGCACTTTCTGTTTTGATTTCTAACTTGCTACATACTGATTTATGCTATCACTCGTTCAGTACAAAAGCCAGTTAGTGTACCTACGCACGTTGAACGTCTCAACACAACCAATTAACTCGTCTCAAGCTTTTGGCTACTTGGAACTGATGCACCAGACTGTGCGTGGTAGCGTAAGACCGCACACGGATGGCACACCACTCACTATTATGACGGCCACGCGCGTCGATCGGTTTATCCGGTACCCATCCACCTCACGATCTCTGATACTATGCTTCGTTGTGTTTCCCTCATTGCAGCAAATCAGTCATATCCGGAACTGCTGTTATGTCACTGGTTTGAATCAGCTTCCGCAATGTGTCTCCGCTGTTCACTGTCATTCGCGTCGTCAAACCAATGTCAAACAGACTATTTATGTCCAAGTTTGAAGACGGTGCTTGTTACTGAAGCAATAAAATGAAATGAAAGTGACGAATTGAGGTAAACCGTGAAAAACTAGACTGCTTAGGTCGAGCGTTTTATCCACATATGGATAAAAGTTGTGGATTATTTTCACTTTTTCGCGAAATAAAACGAAACTGTTCCTATTAACTATTGTAAGTGAAAGCAACAGGGTTATTGATTGCTTTGGATGTTGAAGAATTCTGTACAACTGAAGGAAAGCTACAAATCACTTGGGATAAATCGCGTTCATTTCAATATTTGGTATCTTCTAATACTCGATGACACCCGACTAATGAGATCATAAAACATACATACTTTGAATGATCTACCATTTAAACAAAGTTCATTTTTAGATTTTAGTTTATGTAACTCTTTGGACATTTAACACTCATAAAAGCAACCGCCACGTTAACCCGATTACACCTTTCCACTCACAGGTCACGCTAACGGTCAAGAAACCTTCTACTTACCACTCTAATTATCCCAAACAAAAAATGAAAACGCACCAGATTACTCATAAGTAGTTAGACTTTCATTGACAACTTCTCATAGTTGACAGTTAATCAAGGCGGACGAGTACCAGATTTCCTGGAGATTTTCATCACGATTACAGGGTAGTGTATGCACAGTGAGACCAAATTTCAACAGTAGTAATTTATACACATAGTTTGTGCACTGTGCCTCGTCCAGGGATCGGTCAAGGGTAGCCGTTTAAATGTTGGTCATTTTATCTCTGCAGAACAGCGAGCAAGTCTCATCAAAGTCATGCAGCGAGGGCGCACGTGAGTTTTATTCTAGTTGATTGAAGGCATGATTGGAATAAACTTGACAGCAGGATAGAGATGATGATATGCTGATGACGAAAGCAATACTAGAAATATTGGAACCTGCAAAATATACACACTACACTGGACCCATTCATCCGCGTGTTCTTTCTTTGTTGAGACAGCCACTCTTCACACCGTGCAAGGTGTGCTTTTAACGCACTGCAATTTATTTCTCATCACACAACTCTGTTCTCGGCTCCCATCAAAACCCCTTCAACTTGCAAAAAAATCTGCACAGCTCGACCTGCAGATCCTTCTGATTAATGTGCAAGAACTGTTCAATAAGATCAACGCGGTCTGATATTCTGAACGATCACCAACTGTCAGATCACCACTACCAGTACGCTGGATAAGATGTCATGCGCTGGATAACTTACTCTCACCTCAGCGCAGGCTGTAAAAATTCCATTACCACAGGCTTACCTCCCTCAGCCAGTTAACCTAACTTGAAATTTTTAACAGTCCTGCATTTGGTATCGATACTGTTGACAGTATACACAAATTTGTAGGGGATATTGACACGGTTAGCCTAGAGAAGTGAAAAACTATGAAAACGAAATATCAATATGGCCGCTTCACAACTCTTCTTGTAAAGTGTATGTTTTATTGAAAAGCGCCCAAAGTTGAGAACTGATTTTGTAGACAGTTAAAAAATCCAACAACGTGTTTACGAACTTATCCGCCGTATACGGAATCATCACCATGAACAAAAGCATTCACTTGCATACGGCAGTTGTCGTGGGATTTTTCAAATTAATCAATATCCCAGTAAACGAGGGAGGATATCTACCCCTGAAATTCTGTGCACGGAACGAATTGTAATTCTGTCTTCAGCTCCTGCAATTCAAACAAGTGGCCCCCAATGTCACCACTGATGTAACTTATCATCGGCCGGTTATACCAGCTGTCCATCGCGATCCTCTTTTAAAAATGTGCTCTCCCAGTCTTGTAAAACATGCACCTTCGCCTGTGTGCAGTATAGTTGGTACATTCGGGAAATAAAGGGCAGATCTCAAAGCCAGGAAGACAAGGGACCAGGAACGACAATTGGAACAGTGTGTATGTACTATGTGGACTTGTCACAGAGGCGAATGACAATGTACTGCTGCCCAGTGTGTGCGGATACATGTCAGCCATGTAGGTGGGTGTACGTGTTCGTCGCCCTATGTTTTTACATCACGAATAAGGGATTTCGTCCATTATGTAAAGCGCGATCGAAACTAACAAGCGTGCATCGACTGAATTTGAATCGCGTAACAGAGCGTGCTGCCTTGATGCTACCGCTATCTTGGTTTTCTTTTATGTTTCTTGTACCTGGCTTATTGGGCCTTTGTCTCATGCTCGTTCGTGTTGGTTCCCTCTAGAGGACTATTGCTGGAACCCTTACTTTTGAAGAACGCTGTCTCCTGGTCTCTCCACGTTGTTTAAAATTGGTTCAAGCGAGTTTCATGGTCTCAGCACTAGTTCTTCTTTGTCAGAAAGTGCAAACTGTTTTCCAGGTGGTTCCCTAGATTCTCAGTGGTTTCTTTTCACTTTCTAACCCTGGTAAGAATCGGATTCTCAGGAGGTTATTATTTGCTAGTCGGTTCTTATCATGAAGCATATTAAAAGCAATTATTCATCGATTGATAGCTGCAAATGATTCTTTCCATTTCGACAAGGCCCTACTTGATCCTCAGCTTTCTTCTCCTTTCGTCCCGTTATTCTTGGTAGTTTACCCTGGAATCATTAAGATCTGTTTACTGTTTCTTGCTTATTCTGTTGCACCGATCCAGACAGCTGTCTGATGCGCCGTTAGCTAATAAAACCAGAACAGGCGCCAATGTTCACTGACCCTGTTTGGCATTTAACCATTTTCAGTTGCTTGGTTGTATTTTCAGTCATTCAGTTCGTCTGGAAACGATAAGGTATTGATCGGGTTGATATCCAGCTTTCAGTACACAATAATCACATAGAAAGAGTGGATCTTGACCTGCAAGGATGACCTTTGTTTCATCGCAATTTTCTGCAATATTACTGCTTCACTCACAACAACGGTCTTCCGGTGAAGGACATTCGTGAATTCGACCCAATGCGAAAGATTAAAAGGCTGTGTTTTTATTTGATAGAAAAAGGTATCTCTCCATCCCGTGGTAGTCGAATATATCGTATTGACTACCACACGGTAAAGTTGTTAGATAATAATAATAATAATAATAATAATAATAATAATAATAATAATAATAATAATAATAATAAGCTGTACATCATCTCAATGTTCGCCGGTTTCGCATTTGAAGTGTTGTTTGGAATAGCAACCTCATAAGGCCGGGCAATACGACACAAGACCTCGCTCATATTCGTGTGTACATCAGGCCTGTTCGGGTCACAGATGTAAAGGTAGACCACGGACAAAACCAGTACGTCCTCATCAACTGATTTCGTAAATGGTAAGCTTGGGTCCACCCCGTAACACCTTTTGCAATCTGTCTTCATCCTGCTTGTATAAACAATTCCGGTCGATACGTTCGTATGTGAATGGCCTAATCACTAATCAATATTCGTGTGCTTAGCAGATTAATATATTGTATCTGTTAGTCGACAGTCAAGGCTTGCATTGACCGGTGGTGATCGTTTATGTATACAACAACACACAGACAAAAGCGTCAAGCAAGTAGCCACTGTGAGGTAGTGGTATCGACGTCAGAGTCTGTATGAAGAACGGAAGCCAGGATATATGGTAATAGCGTGGAATACATATGATCACTGACCAAACGCACGTCGGGCCGCACGCAATCATTAACCAAACTTAATCCGTCAACATCACTAAAAAGCTGTATCACGCTGCATTCTCCTCTGTGTAGAGAAAACGTTGTCCTGGTTGATCACTAAGTCCATGTAATTTTTGTTGCATTCTTTTGATGGGTACATCAGAAGGATTGCCATGGCACCGATATCTTGATCTTCACCTCGGATTATAACGTAGACCGGAGTGGAGACACTAGGTGACGGACATGATTTTTGACACTAAACGATAACACTAAACGAAACTCTTGCTCATGCGCCAAAAGCCGGTGAGCCTAAGTTGTCGTCATTCTGAGTATTCATTTTATTTCGTTTACTATTTTGAACTCATTATGATGCCTTGTTTTAGGCTCCAAGCTATACACTTTTGAACACAACATCTCATGATCCACACCACCTGGCTGAATGAACTTTGCTGGGATTACAACTGTAAAATACCTCATCACCATCTATGTACTAAGTCAACTCCACCAATGAAATGTCCTCCTTTATTTTCAGCCAGTACTTCACCTTGGAAAGTTGACTACTTCATGAAATTAAGCAATATGTATATATTTTGGTGTACTGGATACCCGAAGGTTAATGAGTCTTGTCCGTTACTTGTAAAGAGTTCCGCCAGTAGCTGTTGCTTATAAATTCTGTCGTCTTACGTAGATAACTGCTGATGTCATCTGAGGTTTAACAGTAGAATCACTACTGGGTAACGGATTAATCATCACTTTCAACAGTGCATTGGGTTGACAGTCTCCGTAGTCTCACGATGTACTGATTGATGAATCCAAACTAGCGCACTAGGCCGCTTCTTCTTACACGCACTCGCATCAGACATTCACATGTCCTGTGCGCGCGTACATTGACGCATCAGGAACAACTCACAGTCGCTTACCCAACTGAACTGTAACTAACACCTACAATGAGGTGGCGTGTAAACGACTTTATTGGGCATTTTGTGTGCAAGTGGGACAAATTTCCTGCTGCTGTGAGTTATCGTATATAACATATTGTAACTTCCTTGCAAGTGAAACATACTTTCAATAAATGAATTGAAAACAACACAACATTCGAGCAAGTTTTAATACCCTACGTTTCAACCACCTCGGGTGGTCTTCTTCAAGAGTGTTGCAATCAAAGTATACTTTTGTCAGTCAATTTTCAGAGTTATAAGGTCGAGCCTATTTGCTAATATACTCGCTCAAAACATGAAGCTTCAGCTCAACGGTATGTACAAGTTAGAAACCTCAAATAACAAGTGTAGCATTATTTCTTTTTGTCCAAACACCTGGTGCTCACTTTTTCGAATGGTTCTTTTTGGTTATTTTTCGTAATTCTAAACATCTCATCAATTAGACAATCAGTTGTTCTATGCAGTACATCGGTCCATGTATTTTCTTTCCCAAACTCCTTCCTGGAATCTTTTCCTCAATATTTCTGGAAAATTTTATCTCTGTTTCATTATTACGATGAACGTTTTATTCGAGCTGATTGATAGAAAGTCAAAACATTTTTTACGTTCACCGATAAACACCTCATAAATACCGTGAATATGCCCGGTTTAGTCATGAGAGGAAGTGCGTAGCAAACAAGCCTGTTTTAAGTATTTCATCATCAGGCCAAATAGAACACATTTATATGGGTTCGACAGGCGTATTATGTCAATAGGGTGAGGAATGGTAATCATTAATGTCAAGTTAGTCAGACTCATAGAGTGTTTTTGGCAAGTCGGTACTCGTACGTAACAGATCGATCCGAGCTATTGACACATGGCCACGGGAGGTTCAATGTTTTGACCAGACGCTTTTGTGAGCATAACGGGGGTGAGTGTAATCGAATTGCGATGGCTTCTGCGATGGCTAATAAACGACCTTTGACCCATTTCGATTGCACTCCGCAGACTCGATAGATCGGTTTGAACGAATCAGCCGGGTTAATCACATGGTTCGATTCGACCAAGTGTGCAGCGACCGCTGATGAGCAAGACTATTGATCCTCTATCTAGCCGCGCCGGATGATGCTCCCGCATGTGTTCAGATAGTCGCTTTGTTGTGCGGCCTCAAAAAGGTGATTTCATCCAGGTGAAGTGGTGTTTCGAAAAAAATGTGTCATTCAAATTGAATGCCTTAAGATAGGTAACTTGTGAGGCAGTGGGAACAATTAGAAATTTGTTGGTGAATCTATTCGTGATGTCTCGCAGACATCGTTTTTTCTGCTAACGAGGAATTCATATGCAAACATACGTACCAATCTACCCACAGCTAGAAAGTTAGGTGACCGGACATCTTTGCGGTTGACACGGTACATCATCAATGCTCTGAATACTAGTGAGCTGGAAGAAACGTCATGAAGTTGTGGCTGTATAAAATTCTCGTAAACAAGGGTCAACATCTACTTGAAGACAACATGTCGCAGAAATATGCGTGAGTGAGAGAAAACATTGAAGACCATAATTCAACCATTTCGACATATACCGTCTCAAAGCGTGCAGAAAATATATATGATTAAACGGAATTAGGTCAATTCAAGCAAGTTATATGCCAGATAACATTTCTAATTAGGTAGTCGGTGGAGTAGTTGAACATGATGAGAATACATCAGACTTCAAATACCTACAATCGATCCGACTCACTCATAGTTCAGAGACGTGCTCGTAAAACAGGCATTTGCTCAATCTACTGCAGTTGCGGTGTAGAAAACCGCCTAGCCCCCTTAAACATGATTTCCATTCTGTCTTCTACCGACCACGAAAACATGCTTGAGTCTTCTACCATGTTGTGCTACGAGTTCACCTTAATTATAGAATGAGGCGTCGCCCAGCCAAACGGAGTAAGCATGAGGATACGAAGAAATAACATGTTCTTCATAGACAGTGCACAAAACATATGAGTGTAAATCGCAGCAGTGTTGGATCTACATCACACACATTGCCAAATTTGGAATCTTCGTTTGGAATATTTCTAACATATTTGCACAATCTCCGGTAGGCAAAAGAATGAAATGACAGCGTCGGTAATGCGGTAAGGATGTGGTTTTGTTATTGTGCGACAGACTTACGAATATATGAAAGAATGGACTCGTAACCACACAAGCATAGCTTTGACATCCAGAGGCTACTTGCAGTCTGATTAGTTGCAAAACCGTTGCCTACTGCTTAATGTACCAGTTGTTCAGACAAAAGTCTGACTTCTTTGACGGACTGCAAGTCAACTTCTCGTTCATAATAAGTGTTCTGAAAATGTTCTGCGAATATCCACAGAAATAAACCACACTTGTGCGTAATTTATTGCTCTTTAAATATACTGACATTTCACACATCGAAGTACGTTCAGTGAGTGTCTGAACACCCCTATAGTTTATTTTATTCATGCTGTTCAATAAAATGTGTCTTCATTGTACTGCATAATGAACAAATGTTCAAAGACGCAGTGACAAAAAGTAGCATACTTCGAGATTGAATGAAGGAAGGCCATGGTCTCCACACTAACATGACTGCATATGAACCCTGTTCCACAACGTTGTGTTGTGCAAAACAGTCTTATACATACCTGTTGATTGTATATTCGTGTATTGTAGAAACTGAATATTACTTTTCTTTGCCTACAAACATAGTAAGGCTTCACAACTTCAAGTTTTGACATTTTTATCATCTATCAAGTTTGCATACAAACCAATCGAACTGAAGTGGTCTGAACGGAACTTTGAGTCTGACGAAATAAACTTGTGTAATTTGAAAACCCACGTTTCCAGCCTTGAGCCTTCTTACAGTGTCACTTTTTCTCCAATGATTAATTTCTGGCAGGGAGCCTGACTGCTAGTAACAATTTGTGCTAGACAGCACATATGCCTGATATTACAAGAGAACATAACTAACTTAGTATTACTGTGCTCCTAGAGGTGATGTTCGATTAAGTACTTGCTAAAAACTAACTATTCTAAGTCGGCAGATGTTTCACTCTCCGTCTTGTACTACCTCCCGAAAGGGTGAAAAATAACCTTTTTCTACTGTTTTTATCACTGGATGAATGCTCTCCGGTTTCGCAATCTTATCTAAAAAAAACTCGGATATTCAGTTGGACTCGGATTTGCCTAGAATACTCATCTGCAGTTCAGTTCCGGTCAGATCAGGACACGGTACTTGACAGCTCTAATCTAAAATTGTCCAGCCTCTTGAAAACGTGACTTGTTCGAATTTCCTTTGCAACAATAGTCTGAGCAGATGAAATCTTTACTTCAAACAGAAGAGGATAGAAGAATTCAGCCGCAATGGAGCGTGCAGAGGTTAGCAGCTGATGTGACAATCGCAGGGTCACAAACTTATCAAGCTCCTGGGCAAACAGCCTCCAGATTCATTAGCCTGAATAGGAAACACTGCTTCGAGCAAGGTTGCCAGGGTAGAATAGGTATAACAGGAACGAGGTCAACAGTGGATAAATTGAAGATAATATTATGGAAATTCTACAAAAAAATGACAAGAACAACGTAGTGCCTTTCGTAATTAATAGTCATGTCAGATCGCAACAAGTTAACAACAATAATATTGATTATTTTGAAGATTTCGTTATGAATACTACCACATCAGAATATGACTTACTGATCTTTACTTATTCTGCACAATATCTGGGACTACTGGCCGCATACACTGGTCTAATCTCAGTTTAAATGTTGACACCTTGCTAGCCTATTTCACTACCCCCAGATAGTCTGTTCCAGCAGTTGAAAACTTCGTTAGCAAAGAATTCAGTTAACAGGGAATTCTCTGCTCCAACCTTCGTAAACTTAGGATTATGTCTCATACGCTAGATTTGCCTATCTTTGGACGTTACGGGGTAGGCAGCAAGTCAAATTTTGTTTGTGTTTCGAGGAAGCAAAACTCAGAAACTGAGTGTGCTGTCTCACTAACATCTCTTTCTTATTTATAGGCTACTGAATAAATCCGTCGATTTTGTCTTACAGTGCCACAAATTGCTCAGCTCCACTGTCCCAGTGTTTTGGCCACCATGGCCCATGATCGATGACATCTGGTAGCTGACAAACATCTATATGAATGCCTCCGCGTTTAATGGGCAACGATGAGTTGGTAACCAGCATGCGTCGATGAGTATAAATGGAAAAGGTAAAAATACGATTGTTTTCAGATAGATTGTGCTAGCATCCTGACCAGCGATCCTGTGGCTTCTCTAAGGATCCCGGCTGCAACCGTGTTTTCCCGCTTGTTTGTTCTGTACGCACGATTTTGTGTGTGCCTGCCATAGGAGATATGATATGAACTCGGTGCCACTTTCTTCAGCCGTGCAACTAATTGTACACAGTGAATGCTTACCATAGTCCTAACGACTCATCTGCTATTCTATTCTTCAATGTCATTTAACCTGTGCCTTTTCGAGCGCTGTTCAACGCACTCGAAGGTTCCACGCACTTTTCGCTTGGCGCGTTTTTCACTGCCGCGGAGTGGTTTGGGACCCACCTTGAGTTCCTTTTCTTTCCTCTCCTGTTTGCTGCCGCTGGTCCCAGACTAGGCTAGAACTAACTACTTATCATGTTTCTAAACATTATCAGAAATACACGATTTGTTTCCAAACTCTACTGTGTTCTTTTAGTCTGATGCCTGTTGGGACTATGTATCCATTGCTCTTCAGGAAAGGCGTTCTAATTGTCAGTGGACCATGGTCTAGTGCACACCCACTTGTCCACTACAAATTCAAAACGCATGTATAATGCATTCATGAACGACATAAGTTTGTGACTTTCTAAAAAACTGATTAAAAACTAACAACTTTCCCATAGGACCTGGATCACGTCTTGCTTTATTCCTAGGTTTGCCGCACCACCCTTGGACTCTGACCTAACGTTTTATAGCCTATCTGTCAAAATGACGAACGTCGCTTGCCATATCTCAGTTTTGTGGCCTTCCTGTTAATCGGTGTCGTTCCACTTCCTGCCAACATGACTTATTTGTTCATTTTAACTACAAATGAAGTTGTCGCGGTGAAGACAACTTGTTTTGTTTTAGAGATCGAAGTGAACATTTTGTCACATGTGTTGTCCAGATTGAAACGTTTTTTCCTCCGGAAACCTACTTCATCTCAAAAATTGATCTACCCGAGCTGCGAAGCCTGTTCAGTTTCGGCCGTCGGAAAGTATTCACGTCATACCTGCTTTTGTTAGGTTATTACAACCTACGATAATGTGCTCATATATGTACTGATCATACGGGATCGATTAAAGTAGGTAGCACGCTTCTGACAAATATCGTTTATATTCACAAACTACCCTCCATAGGATTGTACGGATTGTCAGCGTGAATGCCTTTGATAAAAGTCTGATAATCGATACTTTCTTTTCATCGAAAGCATGTCGAATTTGTGGGTGACTAATTTGTTATGTGCGTATATGTGTACGTCCGTTTGCCCCTGGTTATGTTAGATCACACTTTTCTCTGTAGATTATGCCTGACAGTGAAACTTGGTATCGACGACCTATCCTACAGAAACCAGGTCACTACAAGAGGCTCAACAAAATGTTGCACCATCAAGATCGAATGGTTGGTGCCCTGACCACCTCCAACACTGCCCATTAAGAGGTTTCTTCCAGCAACAAAACTCTTACAGACGGTGGGACTTTCATTGACATAATAGCTACGAAATTATACAGGGTAGTGGTTTCCAACATACGTGATAGACTATCATTGTCGATCACAAATTGCATCCTACTCAAAGCTAGCAAGATGGAAGAAGATGACTATTATTTCCTGAGATTTTGTAAGAAAAAAGGCAAAAAAGCTGCCCACTGTCACTCCCGTTAATATCTGGGCTCGTAACCGGTAAATATGTCACAAGACCAAATTAAGTTGGATGTGGCACTAATATTAAAACATAACGGCAAAGTGACGAACAAGATTTGTTTTCCGTGTTTGATCACCAGACAAATTATAACACAGTAAATACGAAACCAATACCTAGGATGAGTCAGAAAAGCGTTCAGTAGATATTACGGGCGGCGTGTTTGTTATCAGTTGTGTAATCACTGTTTCAAATTGTGGGTTTGATTCGTTGTTGGCCAGAGTAGGTTAATTGTCCGCACGAACTTCTTCTGAGCACAGAGGTCATGGTTGCACAATCAGATACTAATGGCCTCGGCAGCGGTCAACATTCGGAATCTCACCATTTTTGACCGAATCTTTGGCACTCGGTAAACAATCTGAAAAACATCTTTCTTACTGACAGGATTTTAAATCCATAAAATTACTTGACGACGAGACCCCATTCAAAAAAGAAATTCGACGAACCCTCATATTTGAAACATTGAGTTCCCTTAATCCATTTAGTCAAAACAGAGAGAAGACATATATCGCGAGATGTTAACATTTCGATTTACTCTCATCAGTCGCCAACGTTGGCGACTGATGAGAGTAAATCGGAACCCTCATATCTCAAGTAAAGAACTTTAGCAGAGCAGTCAGTAAACTAACTAAACGTCGATCATGATTTTCCCAACAAGCTCTCTCAAACTACACGTTACAAGTGACAACACTTGTCTATTAAAAGTAACTTGTTTGTTGAAACACTTGTCTATTAAAAAGAGGCTGATAAGCAAACCTGCAGGCAGTCGCGTTCGACATTTTCCAGTTAAAAGCAGTGTTAGCGCTAAACACACACAAATCATTGATGAATCCCTCCATCAACCGAGGTGTCAAATTGAGAAAGTCCTAGATCTAAAGCACCGGAAGTTCTCAAGATTGTTCGTGGCAGTAGCCCAAATTTCCCAAGTCTGTAGTTGTTCCGTTATCCAAGAGAGGCGCGGGATATGTTCCCAAATATCGACCAGGAAGATTGACAAGCACACAGTGTAAATCACTTAAGATAGCACTTAGGAAACGAGTTTGAAGCCATTTTAAAAAGTGCGGGTTGCTTTCTGCTACACAACGCGGGTTGTTGAAGAATAGAGCGTGTCTTACAAAACCATTTTTCTGCCTTGACAAAAACACAGACTCCCTGGTAATAGATGAGGAGGCGTACTTCAGACCTTGGATTTTGTAAAAGCTTTTGTCTCTGCTAATGATCTTCTCCCAACAAACACGCTTCTAGCCTACAGTGTAGCTTTGTGATTGTGTAAGTGGACCAAAATATATCTGTTCGGTAAAATCATGGTTGTATGAATCTTCGATGCTGTGTTCCATGTTCGCCACACTCTCAGTGGAGTTCTGTGGGGTACAGAACAAGGCCAGCTGTTCTTCTTCGTCTGCGTCAATGATTTATCGGAGGGGGCTGGAATAAAACTGCACATTATTTGAGGATGATATCAGGCTATTCGGCTCTTTTATAAAGGGCCGCTAGTTTCATCGAGTTCTCACCCAACCAGCGGAATGGTAGATAAACTAGGACCTTTCTTTGAACACTTGCAAGTGTCGGTTAATGCCCAGTAAGGGAATAGGAACTGGCAGAAATACCCAGCCACTTCGACTAAGCGTAAGACGTGGATTTTGGTTAAATCCTTCCTATCACCTTCCGCCTGATGTGGTTCAGGCGCCATAAGGGCTTGGCAGGTATTGGTTACGCGAAAAGCTACCATATTTGTTATTAAAAAAGTGAATTGTTAATGCACCTGTGCTGTGAATTAGAACGCTTGCATATGAAACACTATGTGCGACTATGAGCATCAGCTTGAAAAAGGGTACAACAACTGGAAAACGTTCAGTGCGTGGCAATGCGTTTGGTGGGAAGACTGAGGAGCGTGAGCTACAAGGTCAGACTAAGCAAACTGGGTCTGTTCACGTAGCAGAGAGAATATCTCGTTGTAGTCCACAGAACGGTGTAGCGTTTTGTATGGCATTTTGTACCGTATAATTCTCACTGTTTTCCACATTTATCACCTTCCTCAAATTCACATGTACACTCGTTTAAATCATCTGAGTCGAATCAATTATCAATACGAAATTACATTTTCCAAAGTCGCGAGCCCTGTGTTCCCTTTCTGCGTTCAGTGTCACTTGTGTACCGATTTTGGAAGAGTTAACAACTAACTGAATCGGCCTTTATTTAAGCGTATTTCCGAACTCATATGTCGCCGGAATTATCTTCGTCATGACCTCCAAAGTTACTTGGGAACTATACGACAGATCCCATCAATTAATTGGATACTCCATTCTGTGTGGTGGAACTCTAAACGACGCACCTTCGTGAACTACTGTGAGTCATTTGTTCTCATTTCTTAATATCTATTGATTTCGTATTCACACCTCAATCGTATATAAAGTTTAGATCCACTACATAAACTGGTGAGTCCGTATTTTTTCATTTTGCTTATCGCACATATATACCTTTTTTATGACTCTGTTACCGCTCAGAACTCCAAGTATTTTGCAATGATTTCTGATTTTCACGCTAGTTTATTTTCCGAAAACGCTATTAATTTTAAATTACCTGCGTTTGGCATTTCCAACCCCCGCGTTTGGTTCACTAAAGTAGAAGCGTTTTTCCGTTTTCGTAAGATTACTTTCCAGATCACCATATTCTCTTACGTGGCTACAAATTTACCCAGTGACATCGTTTGCGGAGTAATTTATATACTCGCCCCCGTATCAGAAGAATCCCCATATGATAAACTGAAGGCTGCAGTTTTAAAGCGTACCACAGCTTCAGACGAGGCCAAGTTGCAACAGTTACTTTCCGGTATCGAGTTGGGTGATCATACTCCCTCTCAGTTACTCCGCCACATGAGGTCTCTGGTCGGCGATAACAACATAGCCAATCCCATCCTAAGGCAACTATGGACTAAATACCCCGCTCAACACTTCCATCATCTTGTCTGCACAAGACCCTGACACTTCATTTGAAAGGTTAGCAGAGACAACAGACAAGGTTCATGAGTGTTTCTTCAAACGTGCCATCAGCCGTGTACGTCACCCTTCCCCTCGCACTGATCCACAACAAGATACCCTCGATAACTTCCAACGTCAGGTTTCTCAGCTAACACTTACTATGAATTACTTAGCCGGACACCTTATGAAAGGTTGTCATTTCTCGCACACCCGATCCAGATCTCGCTCGCGA
>JTDE01004400.1:0-14414 GCA_014338405.1 Paragonimus skrjabini miyazakii
CCAGCAAGCACGTGTAGCAGAGTTTATTTGAAAACGTGTTGTGTTGTTGTTTTTACTCAAGTCAAACAAAAATGTACAATGTGGTCTGAGGCAACAGTTACGCAATGTTAGCAAAATGAAGTACAAAATATTGTGAACTCTACAAGTCACTCATGAGTCACTCGTGTTACTAGGGGTGTCACGACTAAGCTAGCCCAAACAGTCTCCTGAGGAGATCAGCCAAACCTCAGGAAGTCAACAGGTGTAAGCCTTCATCCAGCCCTTGATTCGAAATAGGTTCCAAAACTAATATTGACGCTTGTATGACGGTTTTCTCTCTGGGATGACCTTGAAACACAGTGTTTGCAAAACTAGTACATGCAAAAATCACGAAAATGGACTGTGTACATTTACACGAGACCTATTAAACGATCCGTCCGTGATTTATTACTTCATTTTGGGATTTTGTTTGTTGCCGGGGCACGGACTCCGGATAGAGTCTCCCCGACCACGTCGTTCGCAAGATGAGTCATGGTCAATACCCTCATATATATTCCCCTTCAGAACCCCAGCCATCAAATTACTTTGCCCCAAACAATATGTAAGTATCCTAGATGTGCTTTCTTGCAACCCTGCTGCTGGCCTTCAGTTGTCCTGTGCGTTGAGTTGAACTGAATGTCCTGTATTGGACAGTCACTACCCACTTGCAAGTGGGTAGGCGCCAGACCCTCGTCCACGCCTTTCTTGAAAAGCAATCGAAACGTAGTCCCAACGGGCATCAAACTAGGGAACACAGCGGGGTTTGGAAGCAAACCGTATATTTCCAGCAATGTTTGGAAATATGATAAATGGTTAACTCTAGCCTAGTCTAGGACCAACGGCAGTAACCAAAAGGAGAAAGGAAAGAAGCACGAGATGGGCTACGGCTCACTCGGTGGCACTCAAAGGCGCGCCAAGCGAAGAGTTTGTGGAACCTTCGAGTGCGTTAAACAATGCTCGAAAAGGTTCAGTTAAACGCGCTTGAAGAATGAAATGGTCGTTGAGTTGTTAGGAAGAGAGCAGGCGTTCGCTGCGTGCAGTTAGTTGTACGACCGAAGAAAGTGATACTGAGTTCGTATCAGACCTTCCTACGGCGCCAGTCTAGGGTGAAACTAACCGAATGTGTAAATAGTGTGAACTGCCGAGCTCAGTGTACACTGGTGAATGTGACAGTGCAGCTGAGGAAGTTGCGTTATTCCGAGGTCGTCGAGTCATAACGTGTATGACTGTCGACGATGGGCTGTGTTCGTATAAGTGATGACTGGTGTGGCGAGCCTCATATGAGTGGGAGACAGTCGCGAGCTACACCAATGATGATGCGTGCTGAGGCCTAATGAATGTATGTATGTAGGGCGGTGGACGGGTAGGATTTTCCCGAGTCGATTTGTCAGTTGGTTTATTCCATAACGATGCATTCGAAGTGTCAGTTGGATGCTGACAGAAACTCGGAGGTTCAGCAAACATGTTCAAGCGTTCCAAGATGCCTGGAATGTAGACAGACATACGGGGGGCGGGCAGCCTGAAATAAGTATGTAATTCACTCGGGATAGAAGGTGAACGTATGCCATACATTGAACGGTTCGTTGGTTGTCAAAAGGTTTTGCACTTTTTTCGAAACGTTTTCAAAAGAATGACTTTTTATACCACAGTGACGTAGGTCAAGTTCCATTAGGTATACGGTGAAAGTGTTGTAACTCATGAAAATCTAAAGACTTGTTGGTGCGATGAGCGTGCTGGGGTTAAAAATCGACAAATGGACTAATGACCGCCTAGGAATAGTACGCGGTGTCTAAACCGGCGAGTGTCCTCAGACAAGCCATGCGAACGGACGCCAGTTGGATTGGGGTGACGCAGATGGCGTAGGTTTGGTGCCGGTTGTGTTATCCGCGCAGTCGTTCAGTGGGAATGCTGTTGGCCTGGATGTATCCATGGTTTGCACAAACGTGCGCAGACAATCTCGTATGACCTACCAAGACGTTTGATGTGATGCTGCAAGTCGAATGAACGGTGGAGATCGAAGATGGTTGTGCGCCAATAAGCAATCAGGAATGACCGTGCAGCGAGAACAGTGATGCTAATCGTATTCCCCTTGTATTACCAGCGTTAGGTAGGGCTTACAACGTCGCAGAGCCCGATGCCTGGTTAAGATGTACTGTGGTAGGAAACTGCACTCGTATGGATGAGCGACAGAGATTGTCTCTGGGTCGGTCCTGAATGTTGAGGATGTTGTAGCGGAAATAAGATGGGCAACACGTTGGTACGTCCAATGAATTGTTCGTGCCAGAAACCTGATACAAGTGTTGAGATATCTGATCTCGTGTAAGAATAACCTATCGAAGAATGTTGCTGTGGCAAGTGTTAGTGGTTTGAAGCGACAGAACGTTTAATACGAGATGTGTACCGTGCTGCTTGCGACTGTAAGAGTTACATCTTTGAGAATATGTCCGCGAGGTGGCCAATCTAATCAGAGCTGCCAGATGTTTTGACCCGTGAATATTAAACTAGACCAGATGTTGAGTCAGTGCGCCGACCGCAGTGTAGCAACAGGATTCGGGGTCAAGAGAGGTCAGTAAGGCCGTGTTGGCTACTGAGTCTCGTGCTGGAGTATGTTAGACTGGCGGACGTTGTTAGGTACGTGTGCGAGGAAACCAACATGAATTGGAACGATTAATTTTTCCGCAGAGGTGCTGGAATCCTTAGAGAAGCCACACGATCGCTGGTCACTACACCTGGTAAACCCAAGTCAACCAAATTTGTACTCGTGAATCCAACTATGGGCCAACCAGTAGTGCTCACGCGAAGGGCGCGGCAGTCCCCACTGTAATAGTCACGTGCTTGGAAGGTAAAATAAGTTGATGTGATGAAGACAATGTACGAGACTGTGTGAAGTAAAATTTATTGGCAAGGGCTAGCGATGAAAGTAAACAAAGACACAGACCGTACGCAATAAGCTCATTCCGGAAATCAAAATCTGAGGAATAGTAAACGGAAAAAAAGTAGACTGCAACACAATGGCATCAAGTTTACGCCCGAAACCTCCGGTCGCTCACGCAAGCACTACATCTTCTGGAAGATAACTCCAGTGGCGCTTCGAAACAGACCTAATTCAGCTCTCACTTGATCTCATCAAAGTTTGTTTAACCTTAGAGAATGTCCATGGAGGGCCTGCAGCCGTGCCGGTTTCAGGGGTTTAGTAATGCGGCGGGTTAATATCCGGTAGATAAGAATGGTCTCACCATGCAGTCGTCGACAAATCAATGATCACCAGGTGGGTACCCACATGTATCAACCGCTTTAATATTACTGTATCACGCATTAGATATGACAGGTTCACCCGGGCGCAATACTGTAGACGCGGTTCCACAAATGCCGCACATAGCTTGTGAAACATATCACCTGTCAGCATATCGAAAACTCAAAATATCATCCACCGCCCTTGCTGGCAACCTGGTGTCTTTGACTGCCGACCTTTAAATCACCGAATCTAATGAAAGCGAGGCCTACTTGCTGATTCACAACAGTCAGCTGGGTTCCTGATAGTGCACACGTGGGTGTGGCAGCAGAAGCTAAACCAGGGCAAACACTGTATTTTTTAACGGTTTACTGACAACAGCCATTCTACTGACCGCATCCAGGGCTGGCTCAAGACTCTCTGCAAGAATTCTGGTTCTCCTGAATTGTCCACCCTCTACAACATCCTCAGGTTATCCGCAAACGTCAATGGGGGCAATTTCGGGGGATTTGAAGGCTCATTATAGCACTCCGCGGATCACAGCATGTTGAGAACTAGTCGTTCCTACGTGTACACTGCTGTCTGTTCCACAGAAGCGCAGATATCCATTGTAAGACCATCCCACACAGTCTGAAGAAATATAGTTCCATGCGCGGGTTTCGATGAGGTGTCATATCAAGGGCCATACTACAGTCAATGAAAGCTACGCCTACGACATGGCTTTGATCCACCACCTCCGCCCACTTCTCTTTTTGAAATAGTGAAGTTTGTGTGGTAGGAGTGCCCACGTCTGATGCCGTGCAATACTTAGCTGAGGTGCCTAAGTTGAGTGAGATGAGCTTCAGTCTTCCTTCTTGCCAGCCTCTAGAACATTTTCAACCCTCATGCTAATCAGGCGAACCGGTCAGTAGTGGAGCGAATGACCACATTTCTACTGTACCGGGAAGACTCCGTTTTCAGTGAACTTCCGGTAAACCAATGTAAGCGGGATATACGGAACTACCGCAAGTTTACACAGTAGTTTTGGTCTCTCCGTCAGGGTTAGCGGCTTTTGCGATGTTTTTCTCTCTCAGTAATCCGAAAGTTTTGGTCTCGAATATCTCCACATCTCTTAGAAGGCATAGTACTGGATTTCTGTTTCTAGTTTCCTGAATGAAGCGAGAGGCCCCAGCACGAATATGCAAACGTATTGGTTCTCCAGTAGACGCGACTTGTCGTTTTCACTCAAAGATGTGTATCCGGATGTTTCTTTATAATAAAGGCCGCATTCAGATGTTAAATTTACGCTCAAAATTGTTCGCTTGACATTTTTCTGTCAGTCTGCCAGACGTTGTCAACTTGCCGTTATCCCTGCTGATGCCATTGTGATGAGCCTGAGACAAAAGCTTGTTCTAAACAAGGTTCCAAAACCCTTCTCACACGGAACGTTTGTGAGTGACTTCTCATCTGTTCCCAAGTAGTATATGCATATTTTGGGATTCATCTATATTGGTTGGTAGACCGTTGTTTGAGATTAACCTATAGACAACTAGTGTTTATATTAATTAACGATTTTTCGTTTTTGCCAAGATTC
Organism: Paragonimus skrjabini miyazakii; assembly: GCA_014338405.1. Taxonomy (NCBI): domain Eukaryota; kingdom Metazoa; phylum Platyhelminthes; class Trematoda; order Plagiorchiida; family Troglotrematidae; genus Paragonimus; species Paragonimus skrjabini miyazakii. The sequence goes on from JTDE01004400.1 coordinate 4,824, forward strand.
CTCAAAGCAGGGGGATTAGTTAAAAATGACGAGGCGTACGGGACGTGAATCGACAGAATGTTCTGATATTTCCAGATCGTAAGTCAACAGTATTGGAATGGTAGTCGGTGATGTGCTACAATAGCTGGTGTCGACAGAACGATGATGGATGGAGATGAAAGATGAAGTACATATGATCAATAGGGTAGGTCGGTCCTGGAACTAGAACGTCTCTAGACCAACCGACCCGGTTCTATGGTGGTTCTGCGGGGCTCCAGAACGATCCAGGACGTTGTTCTCAGAGACATGCCTAACAATCTCGCCTGTCTGAGTGGGCATTTGAATGGGTTTCGCCCATCTTGTGATCTTTACTGCTGGGGTTAATGGACGTGGACCATAAGTGTCTTTACTCCGTGTGCGGCTTGCCTGATTACAAAAGATAGCATCGACGGCGTCGTCGTTTTTTGATTTTGTTGACAGTTGGGACACGTTCGAATAAGGCCGGTTGCATCTCCTTATCGTGGGTCGAGATACCCCTCACCACGGCAAATTGAACATTCCTTCTCGGCCGTTTGCAAATCAATACATAGGAGTTGATTTTCACATACTGTCTGTTCAGTCGGAGTAAATGTTAGTTGTCGCGGGTGTAAGTCTTTCTACATCTCCGCATGGACGACACTTGGGCCGTTTTCTATATGCAGTTGATTCAAGGCGTGTTACAATTCATTTACTTTCAAAAACATCCTTCTGGTTTTTTCCCTGTCATTAGTTGTTCAAACATTTTGCTCAACCTGGCTTTTTGACGTCGGCTGGCCAGTATATCCTTCCTGACCATCAATAATGGTGTTCAGGAATATGACTGGAGTCATTAGGTTATCTTCTTGTAATCGTGGGGACAGTGAATTTACCGTCTCGTTATTTCTGTAACTAACGTGTTCGATGGTGGAGTTAGCTCCTTGCGACCGAGGGTTTTCAGCGTGCCAGTCATCCGTATATGCTAGCCATTCAATTGGCTAACCAGCATTGGCCAGCTGGATACAAAGGCCTCACTCACACACCTACTGGTCTTATTCCTTCAGGCTTACACCGGATACGTTGTGTGTGAGTGGAACAGCAAGTGGTGCAGCGCAAACCACTTGCGGTGATGGCTTAAAGCGCAGGCGTCCTTTGGTTTCGGTCACTGTGACAGGCTAATCCGTTTCGGATGCCGCCAACCATCCGTATAGTTTCTCCATTATCGTCAATCTGACCAGTGTTTTGCGTCCCGCCTCAGTGTGAAGAATTGACTACCAATTGTACCCACTATTTTTATAACTTCCAAGTTATTAGCAAGTATGTTTTTTTCGAATACTTCTCTGCTTCTTTCAATACCGGGGTGGGGTACTCTATTGTCCTTGATGGCTGACAAAGGACGACGTTGATTCCTTTGCGTCAGTTGGTGCTGTGAATTTTTTCATTCATTTCAGGGACCGTAGGACAGTGAACGGTGACCGCACTCTGTCTCAGTTGAGTGTTATCCCCGTTCCTTCAGGTTAGACATATTTTCATTTTCGCAGCACTTGGAGAAGCAGATGTGATTTTTAAGAGAACGTCTGCATAGATTTGAATCGTAACTAATCATTCTGTTAGAGGACTCCAGTTTGCCCCTCGACTTTAGAGCTGGAAAATTATTCACGGTTGCCACTTTCTCTGGCAGCAGCTGAATTTGTTCTAAACAGGCGGTTGTACTTCAGCCTCTGCTACTCAACTTTAGACTAGTTCTATCGATTCTGTGTGAGGCTTATTTTAACCCTTTTGCTTATTCTGACGCTGTGTTGAAAAACATTATGATTCCGTCCACTTGCGCCATCACTATGTGATCTGGATTTCGAAGTAGACGTCTGTGGGTGACTGCATCATTGCGGAGACCGGGAAGCATCCGAAGTGTACACCGTTGATTACTTATGCAAAGCCGATCTGCTTTCCACTGCGTGACACTATTAGTTGGCGTCAACCAAAACACAGGCTTATGATGAATATTGCATTGACCTTGCACGGACATGCGAAAATATCTATGGATGTACCGGAAAATTTCGTTCGGTTCCCATCGTCCATTTGCGAACAAAATCGCACGGCTACTTGATAAATTGACAAGCTACCAAGCAACAATTGGTTACTTTGTGTGAACTGTGAGGACATGTACAGTACCAGTACAGGTAGTAAACGAAGCTAACTTGCCTAAACCCTGTTGCCAAGCTAACCGCGACTTTGGCTACTATTACTTCTTTCGCGCGCGTAGCGCTTGGAACCTTGCGGTTGCGTTCGTACGACATACACGTGCAACATGATCACCTACTGTACTGCAAGAGACTGAAAGGTATGATCGGTAAAGGTGATTGCCTAAGTAAGATTTGCATCAACTGGTGGCTCACAATGGACTATTCAAACAAACAAACCGCTGAATGCACTCGATTTATCCCTTTTGTCGTATTGGTATTCTGAAAGGCATCTTTGGAAGAATCGAACTAACCTACCAGTTGTAATTAACTTCGACTTACTCCACGTTGTTCTTCTTATAGAGCCATCTGGCGTGGCCGTTCGTGAACCGTGACACGCGCCCAACACATGCACAACTTACCCCCGTCCGAACGTTCATTAAAACCCCATCACATTTGTCACAGAGTAAGCCGAACTCGTTACGCACTCACATATCCTGAATAAGATTGTTAGTTGCTTATCTGTAAGAATCGCATACATTACAACGGGGGAATACTAGTCAATTGTTTTTTCTCGTTGGGTCCTGTATGTTACCTCCCGTACCTTATCCCACCCTTCACCGAACTAGTGTAAAATGATTGCTGTTTTCAAAGAAACTCATATCGATTGTGCAGTTCACTATTTTGCCCAACCCTTGACAATAATACTTTAAAACAACGGTAATCAATGTGGCATCTTATTGCCCGATAACCGCTTGGTAAATAAATCTTCGTGTACACTTGGTACAATACAAACCTATTTTATTCTGTCACGGGCTTTAACATCATTCACGGGTTTGATCCTCCAGAGTACGATGGGTTTGCCATCCGGCCTTCACAGGGATGCCGTTAATTGCGACTGTTTTGTACGTACTGTATCCAGCGGATATCGACCCAAATCTTACGGGGTGATTCGTCTCGCCCAATTCACTCGTGTCTGAGTGACCGTGCAGCAGGTAGTCGCCTGCTCCAGATACTGATCGTACACTTCTCACGTGAGGAATGCGATTAGTTGGTTATTTCGGGTGTTCCAATCCTACCTTCAGCCGTTATGGGGGCTATCAGGTCGTTTCTCTAGGGCTGATTTACGCGACCGTTTGGAGGACAATTGCTACCACCGAGACCTGCGTTCGTCAAACTGGGTCACCAATGGACCGACGGACAGGTGACTAGTTTGCTAAACGCCTTGACACTTAAAGTGTATCTTCATCTGTCCGCACTGTGTATGTATATCATACGAGCACACCTGCGTGGTCGTTGCTCACCACTTCCCAAGCGCTACGTACATGTGTGAGGTCGTGTTAGTTCGTGTCCGTGTCAACTTGGAAATTGAGCGTAGGCGAGTTCGCCTCGTTTACTACCCGTACACGTCCTTTTTATGTTCCGTCAGTTCGTTTGAAGCGAGAAGTCATTGTCTATCAGCTTACCCATATATCCATTGACTGTGTAATCTTGTTCACGACCGAACGATGTGAAATAAACTCAGCCAAACCTTTTAGTACATCATAAAGTAACATCATGTCACTTGATGTTAAGATTGGATCGCGTGAATTTGACATGAGCACAAGCGAAAGTATTATCTGGTCACTTTAATGCAAGAAAGGCGTAGTCAACAGTGCCGACGATAAAAATAGGTTGCTTGTCAGTTGAATAATTACTTCCGACGGATTCTTCCTAAGATGCCTCTCCACTCGTAGTGAGAATTCAGTTCGTTCTGGTCTGAATCCTGGGGTTGATAGCAAACTTACCGAGCGTTCTCTGTTCACAAAATCTCTAATAGTCTCTCGCATTTGAAATTAGTTTGCCGAGTTCATTGTCAAAAAGTTTGATGATATGAATTCTACATTACGTTATGAGCTTGATAACCACTCTTTCAACTTCTTGTGCTTAGTTTCCACAGCATTACCATTAACCAGCAATTCGCTGTTTTTCAAATCTCCATTTGCACTCAGTCGGTTTTTATTACATTTCTTCCACGTTGCCAATCGCTAACATTACGTGGTATTGCTTAACAACGTATGCGGTAATTTCAACCTTTTGGGTTCTCACCGCTTGTAGAACTGTTCAGCTCACTGTAGCCACGTATCAATTATCTGGTCTGACTGGACGTTGACGCAGCGTGTTGGGCCAAACTGGACGTCATGACAATCACATCGACAGCCACTTACACCAAGTAGGTCAATAGGTAGAGATCTGACGAAACAGTCTCTTGGTCTTCCAGGTTGGGGGTTGGAATAAGGTTGGTATCTTTTTCGGAAAAAGTACCTGTTATGGTACACTGCTACCCACTCGCTGCCTTGCAGTACTGTCTTTCGGTGGAGAACCCTAATCGTTCTTCTATCTAAGTCTGGGGGCCCTGGCTCAATCTCAGTCCACATACAACTATGAATACTCACAGCACCAATAGTTCCTTACTGCATCGACCGTCTCGCAGTATAAACCGAGTCTCCCTTTCTACTGTATACAGCAGGGTGAATAGGTGAAAATATGCTACTGCTGGCCCCTCCCCCACTGTCCTATCAGATTTAGTTCTTAGCCCCTCCCGATCCATATTTCTGGTAATTACTCTGCAGCCCCTACACCGGATATGATAATCATAGTAACACTGTGTCGGTAATTCCACTCTCTTATCATTCAGTCTCAGGCCTCCCTCGTTCCTTGTTTAGACCTAAAATGCGAAGTACTCTAGGTGCTTTCAACGCTCCCGCTCTGAAGCAGATAACCTTACAGGCCGCTCCCGCACGAACGCTAGACTCGTTGCATGTCGATGTCTGTTGTGTTTCAGATACTAGAATCCAGGACAGTAGTCACCGTACAGAACTAACAACACTGTCTACTCGACACTGGTTCTACACTTCGGCTGGCTCTACGACCGCCGTTACCTGTCAGGCTGGAGTAGGTGTAGTCCTCAGTATGACGGCCGCAGCTGTAGTGATAGGCTGGATTCCTGTTGGCAGTAGACTTTGTGCTGTCCTCTTAGCAGGTTCTACTGAGACCATGTCTGGACGCACAATCTTCAGAAATCTTTTCATTGTCTGCTTACACTCCAACCGACTGTAGTGACGTCGGTGTAGAGGACTCCTTTTACCCGGATATGACCACTCTCCTTCGGTCGAGATGTGAATCTGACGTAATCATTTTAGCCCGAGATATGAACGTCTTGATATGGTCGAGTCTCCTTTAGGTGGTAGGTTTGGGATGACCTCACATCGCCGGGATAATGGCGGGCAACTGTTACAGCTGTGCACTGAACATGAGCTATTTTTAGCCTGCACTAGTTTTAGGCTTCGTGTGCGTCGTTGTTATACTTAGCTATACCGTCGGTAAAGCATAATTACCAAACCAGCTTAGAAAGCAAACTCAACAGTCCTAAAAGCTGGTGGTCCAAGATCTCTCAGGCCATTCGTGAAGTAGGTACTGTAGCATGCGACACGCGGGTTCGTAGATCAAACAAACGCTGGATTTTGGAGAAATCCCTGAAGTTGGAAGCCAGACGGAACATTCCTTCTGGCAGTTCACGTAACACGTCTAGGAGAGGTATCCGTAGGAAACTGAAACGTTGCCTAAACGCTGACCGTGAGACTTGGTTAATGGAAAAAGTTAGGGAAATGGAAACCGCTTTTGCTTCTGGGAACATCGGCACACTCTTTCAGCTTTTCCGTACTACTAGTCCCTCCATGCTGAGATCGCTCGATAATAGTTCCCACATTCAAGAAAGGAGTTCGGGGCTCTTGCGAAAGCCATGCAGGAATTAGCTTGACCCCAGTCGTTTCTAGGGTTCTGGCATCCATTATATTTCGTCGACTTACTGCAGTCCGAGAGGCAAACATTAGGGAAGAACAGGCGGAGTTTGGCCCTGGGTGGGATGTATTGATCGAATTTTTTCTCTTCGCCAAATACTGGAGCAGCGTCTTTTGTACCGCCGGCCAACAGTTGCCGTATTTCTCGACTATAAAGTCGCGTTCGATTCGGTGGATCGATGTACACTTTTAGAGTCGTTTAAACGCAGGGGTATACCGATCAAGTATGTGAACATACTGTCGGCGCTTTATTCCCATATTCCGACTCAAGTTAGAGTTTCCGGTGAACTATCTGACAGTTTCAGCACCAAGAGCGGCGTACGTCAAGGCCGTTCACTTTCATCATTTTTGTTTAATTTGGCCATAGACGAAATAATGGAGGACTGTCTGCGGCACTCACAAGATGCCAGTGTGGATCTCCTACGTGATGGAAGACTGACTGATCTTGATTATGCTGACAACAATGTGTCGCTGTTTGACAATTTCAAGCAGCACACACCGTTAAACGCTATTTCGTCTCCTGTTAAGTACTTGAAAATGCGCTTTGCATCCTCAAAATGTAAAGTGCTTCTGCAGGGTTACTGTGATTAAGTGGATATAATGTTGCGTAATGAAATTGTAGAGGCTGTTGACCGGTTTGTATACCTGGGAAGCTGTATCAGCGGCGGCGTAAGTGTAGGGAATGAAATAGAATAACGTATCTCTAGGGTCAGGGCAGTGTTCGCCGATTTGGGACACCACTGCTGCTTAAAAGTTGCATATGTAAGGCAACAGTACAGGCTGTATTACTTCATGGCAGCGAAACATGGCCGCTCAAGGTAAAAGACGTGAACCGTCCTTAGGTATTTGACCACAAGTGTCTGTGTTCGATCGCTCGTGTCAGGTGGCACCAACGAGTAGGCAACGAGGAGGTTCGAAAGCGAGTATTTGGTAATGGTTGTCAAGCGAACTCTCTTGTTCAATCATTACATTTGTACAGACTTAGATGGGTAGGTCATGTACTAAGGATGCCAGCTAGTCGTTTGTCAAATCGACCACTCTTTGCCGATGCCGCGGTCGATTGGCGCAAGGTGCGAAGTGGACAGATGATGACCTGGCGTAGACAAATGAAATCGTTCATGAAGGGGTTAGTCAATGTAGATCAGGTTCGTCTCTCAGGCTGGGGCCCTCGCGACTCGCAGTTAGTGGCTTGAGACGTTAGGTGAGATGGCGGCGTGGATGTTGTCGTTGTTTGACCGAGTTGTCTGTGAAGTGAGTGCATTTAATGACGCGGGGCAGTGAAAGTCGTATGAAAGCTGGCTTGTTGGTGACGCCATTCACTTAAAGCTCGGTTGTTTGTTTGCACATTGATGTCTGAATATAAACGTAGTAGTTAGGTTCTTTCCCATCCATTTCGTTTTTTTCTGTCCTCCTGTTCAGGGTTTGTTTTTTCTTCTTGGTTGCGTGGCAGTTATGCCTCAGTGTGAACCACTGACGTATTGTTGTTTGTGATGATGATGATATCGGCGGAGATAGCAAAGGCACGAGTTGCCTTTGCCAGCCTGCCTCATTTGTGGCGCCCAAAAGACGTTCGGTCGTCGCTAAAAAAGGGTATATGATGCTTGTGTACGTTCTTTTGTGCCCTACGGTTGGGAAACGTAGCCTGTTCGTAACGACGATACCAACACACTTGTTGTGTTTACTTACCGCTGTCTATGTCACTTGACCCATAACAAATGGACTGATCGCATGAGCAATACAGTCGTGCGCTGGCGCTCGGAACGCACGGGATGCGCGATAAATTTATCAACTGATCACGTTATACAACTTTCGATGGTTGGGTCACTTACTCTGTATACCAGCTGATCGTTCACCGTACCGGGAATAATGTAACGACGCCATCAGTAATTGAGTAATACTGCGTAATGGTCAGGCAACAACGTGGCCACGATGCATCAAGGCCCCGACCGTTCCATTGTGCAATCTAGGTAGATGTCGGTTGTCTGGCTGGGGTCCTCGTAGTCATTTAAATCACTGGTTGGAAACGTTATCTGAGATGGCAGTGTGCCGCAGTCGATGGCGTACCTGCATTCATACCATTTCTAGTTCTTCCGTTTAGTCTTATCAATTTTCAACCTTCTTAGTAACGTTTTCTTTCACGATATTTCACGTCACTGTTGAGATGGGCGATGGTCCGAGCCACATCACCTTCTTGTCGGGCTTTTAGCCGCTGCGAACGAATGAAAATGATTGACCGGTCTACCGTGGGTCCTTTCTTTCCATTGCTATTACGACAGCATGTGGTTCATGCATTTACTGAGCTCGGAATTGGCAGTTCTGTTTGGTTTCAGCCGGTGGTGCTGTTTCACACTGTTCATTTATGGGACAGTCATCTCGACACTACTTTCCTTTAATTATAGATCAGTTAAAAAAAAGCGACCGAAAGGCCACGAAAGTCGCCAGATCTTACGCCACTGAACTTTCTTCTCTGGGGCTATCTCATGCAGTCTATCGTGATAAGCCAATTACATTGGACGAACCAAAACAGATGATTATAGAAGAGTATATTCTAGCAACTGCATATACTGTTTGGAGTCATGTCTCCGGTTAATGTCTTTATGTAAGCAGCACAAGGGTAACACTGAACATTTGTTTTCTTTAGTCAAGTTGGGCCAGAAGTGATGCATGTCGAGGCTTAACTGTAAGACCACTAAACAGTTTTCAGATAATGCTGTCATCTTATATATTCAGGAAGTGGTTGCTGAGATGAACATTGCTGGGTAAAACAAAAGACTGTCCAGTGCTGCTTGTTATACACACACTTTCTCTTTTGGATGTTTGAGAGGACTTGCTATTTACCGTTCTATCACATGCATTTTATTCTGCTCACTCTCACTTTGGCTGAATTAACTGGTATCGGGAATCATAGGACTCCTTTTGTTCTGCTGATTTGTTTTGGTTGTCAGTCCGTTTCTTTTCTTAAGGTTATCTTCGTCGAATTCTGGGTGGAGATATGCTAAGAGGCTTGACAAGACAGTGGGTGTTGACACGTGTGATTTGGACCGGGACGGTAATGGTGCTATCGATCGTCAGGCTCATGAAATCTGTTTGTCCAGACGTTACAGTCACAAAGGTGTGTGCGCACTAACGTTCGATACCCACGTTGACATTCTGCCCCACTGGCCAAGCCCATTGCACTAGGCCGTTAGTCGGGGTGACTCGGTTCCTTGCGCGATACGACACCCGCAGTGACTGAACACGTACACCCCACCACTTATCGGTGTCGGTTTTAAACTTGATAGAATTCTTCATGCTCATGTGTTACTGATTTCTTTCGATATTCCACTTCCACTCTTTGATTACACTACTTTGAAACGGTAAGTAAATACAAGATAGTTTGTTTTCTGATACCAGGGATGTTTTCCGTTTGGTGGTTTGCGTTGCCACCGATTCAGGTACAACGTGTAGATTTTCCTTAGTATGCCTGCAAAATCTTATTGACCATAGATCTTATGCCTTGACAAAATCTAATTTCGAACTTGGACAGTGCAAGGATGGTGTAGGTCCGTGGTAGAATCATACCCTTTTGTCTGTAGTCA
>JTDE01004400.1:21587-42857 GCA_014338405.1 Paragonimus skrjabini miyazakii
ATACTCAACGCAGTCAATCTGAGTAGCAGGTTTCCCTACGTCTCTTGGTTACACTTACACGTGCCAACGTAACCGTCCCTGTCTCACGGAGCAGCGTGATGTTTTAACGTACGCGACAGTAAGATGGCCAAGATGCACCATTTCACTTTTGTCGAACCATTAAATTAATTAATTATAGGTGGTATTAGCTTGAATCCGTAACCGTGGACCTGGTAGTTGCTATTCTGACCGTCAAATTTATCCCAGCTCACTCGTGCGTACGACTGCTTGAATTTGGTAACCGTCAAGCGTATTAACATCGGTATACAAAAGTGGGCGTTGTACTGTTGAATAACATCTAGTTAAAACTGGGGAGTTCTAATCACACTGTGACATGCATTGAAATCTAGCAGAAGTAATGTTGCCGATTGCCAGTCAAACTATTTTGGGCTTGATGAACGGTTATTTCAACTATTTCTGCTCAAGTTCCATGAGTCTGACGGTATCTAGCCTCAGTATGTAACCCAGGATATGACATGACGGTTAATTTTTATGTGGTCTTTAAATTGCAAACATGACAGACGGTGATGCTAGTAGATGCGATAAGCTATTGCTCGTAGATCGACAACGTTGACTATACATCATCACCATTATCATTATAGACAGCAATACATCAGTAGTTCACACTGATGGTTAACTGCCACACAACCACGAAGGGGAAAAAACCCTTTATGGGAAAAAAGAAGGCTGACTATACAAGCTTTCCGTGTCGGCTTGGTTGCTAAGTCTATTGCTTCATAAAACAAATTCCAAGGTGGATACGAATTTGCACATCGTTGTCAATGATTATCGATGACAATACGACCAGTCTGACTGCTCAGTTGGTTTTGATGCTGTTAGTTTGTATTCGTGTGGATTGTGTGTACGCAATTATAAAAAAAACCTTTACCATCATGTAATCAGAGAACGTCTAGTTGCGAACGTTCATCTATGATAGATAGTATTATTCGCCTCATAACAACCTCTTTCAACATTCACGTTGTCAGAACGATGTTTGAACCATACGGTATCTTTTCTTATTTTCAGAATTGGGAATCAATTTTAATCATATCACCGAAAAGGCGAGTCCCCTTTCACATTCCATTAATTTCATGTATTCTATTGTCCTCCTTTTTAGAATACGATTGAACTTATATGCTTATCTACTACGCTTATCTTTGCGTTTTAAATCCAAGCGCTTTTATTTCGTTTGTTTGGTTATTACCATTTTTGACTGGACACATCCATCATCGGCACTTTATAACATTGTGTGACCTATCTGTCGGTTCGTATACTTGATAGCTACCCCACTTTCTATGGTAACCTGAAGTAAGAACATTTTCTTCGAAAGGATTTGTACACCGAACTTATAGCACTGGTGAAGTTTCTATGAAGATTAAGACCAAGTGTGAACTCAAGAAGTAACGATTAAAGGACATGAAATTGGCTTGGGTATCAGTCAGTCAATAAAGTGTTATGGTATTTTGTCGAAGCTGCATGAACCTTCTCTTTGGTTTTCCCCCCACTCAGACCACGTAGTTCAACCTTGTTGACTCAGTAGTACGTGCATCGGAGTTCAAATCGCAGTCATGACAAGGTATGCACCACCGATGATTCCCAACAAATGAGGACTTTCAGTCTAGACTTTCGTTTCGATGGGCTGCTGAAGCCACGATTAAGTGTGAATATTGTTCAATTTCTATCAAATTGATTGTTGAAAAGACAATCTACTGCTCTTGTTTTGCATGATCGTTATTCTAACTGATTTTTCCGTATCTTATCGAACATTTACGGTAGAACGGAAAACTGCAAAACATCTATTAATCCAATACAGTCCTCACAACTGACGTAGTCTTCGATGGGAATCAGCATCGTGAACACGCATTAAGAATATAGGAGCATTCGCAATCGTTTATAAGGTTATTTGACAAACTGCGGGTTAATAACCAACCCATCCACTTCCTTTCAAGGACCACGGTGTCTGCCTTATCTTGAAAAGACCGTTGGTTTCCGCCGTTCAGTAAATTCTCTACTCGGTCAAAAGAGGTTTGAGTTTTGTTATCACTAAAATGCCAACATGCACCTTCAAAGGTAATCTCTGTGTCCTTCACTTCACACTGTGTTCTAATATTGATATGATGCAGCTTCATATTTGTCTTTGCCGGCTGCTTTTACGAATCGCGATGACCCGTTTCGATGTTTGTTTTTAATCAGCCCAGCACTAAGATGCACTCTGCGTATTACGACCTCCTCTCCATGTAAGCTTCGGTTACTAATCTGCCGACGTGTTATGTAGCCGGTGATATATGTCCCATTGTTTACCTTTACGTTCCATGCAACGTGTTAATTGTGCATGTTGGTCAAACGGTAACGTTATCTGAATGACGGATGTTCATAAATCAGGGCAGATTATAGTGCATTCTTCAAGCTCAGATTATCGTGGTATGTACGACGAATTCAGGAGACTGTCCTATGGATCAGAAACCAACGGCTGTGATACATTTCTTTAGGGTGACAGACAATGGCTCTCTGTCCTGAGAACGGTGACTACTGAAGAGTTAGAAGAGCGTATAAATCTTTCATTTTAGATCGGTATGGTTGGGCCCATAAAATCCGGTTCACACCAGTCGTGCATGAAAACGCACTAGTGAACACGAGCAAAAGAATTTATACGGATTAATGCTGTGGTGGTTTGTTAGAGTGACAGCAAGACGATTGCAAATCAGGATGCGCAACCAGTTGGAAGTTATCCAGATAAGATCCACACAAGTTACTGACTTCCTTCATCACGCGCCACGTGCTCGAGACAAGTCATGCCACTGGCAATCCGTCGGCATTTCCAGCCATTTTCACACACCATATCGTTGAAGCAATTGCTATTTGGCGACCGAAGTTATATTTTTCTGTCTACAAAGACCCATTCATTAAATGTGCGTTACCTTGGCTGTGCTCATGACCTTTTTGTATATCTGGACAAGATACTCCCTAAGTGATGATTTTGTGCATATTTTGACGATCCTCATTTCCAACGAATGTACGGCGTGTGCAGCAAACTCAATTCGAACAAAGATGGCGCAGTTTATCTGTACTAACCTGCCTTTTCAAGTTCATTTCGAGGATGGACCAACTAAACAGAAGTTTGGCTGTTGTTTTTTGATCGTACTCCTGGATCGGTTTCATTCTCTTCAGTTAGCTGTGTGATCAGTCAATCGAACCAGTTTTTGTCTGCTATTGAGTGCACATACATATGTACATGTCTGTTCGCATTGAGCCGCATGTTAATTCTGACAACTGTCCATAGAATTACAATTTAATAAATATATAAAAGTGTACGAATCAAAAAATCAAAAGCAACACCAAACATTTGAAACTCAAAAAAGAATAAGCAAGCTCGTGATTGATTAGGACATTCGAGAGCGTTTCCTATGAACGAGCTCTCCGCCTGGCAGACGGTACTTATTAATTTAATTCAGCGCTACTGTTGAGGCTTTCGTGGTCTTCATTTACGTCATCGTATTGCCACCGTGTGATTTCCTCCAACCATCGGGAGCTGGGGTACGACAGGTTCTCTGCCTTGTCGGGAATCTTACAAAATATTGTCATTCACTCAGCGAGGGAACCATGCATGATTTGGCGGGTTTGCGTTTTAGACCGGTGTCAGGCACGTCGACTTTCTAGCTCGAATAACCCAGTGGTACGTTATCGTCCCAACTGAACCGATTGTCCTAAGGTTGCAAACGTCAATGAACGGCTAAATGTCTAAAAATGCTTGATAGCGTTCGTATCAGTAATAGTAATAATAGCAGAAACAGTAATGTGATATGTATGTCTTTCTTCTGACCCTTTGAGAACTCACATCTCTAGAAAGTACACATCCGAGTTCGTCTATCGTGAAGAGACTGTGAAACGTAACTCATGTGATTTAACTGGGGACAAGAATTAACACACGTTAGTCACCGATTTAGCCTACGTAAACACGGTGCACAAGTTTAGTTCGCCTTGACAGTTCTGTTTGCTGTGTTCGCGTCCTCTTGTGATTCTTAAAACCTAGACTGCTCACGTCGAATTCGTTACCTGTCGTTAGTCCAAATCCTGAAGTTTCTTTCACCTATCACTGTTCCGATCCCTGTCCAACGCGTCTGATACACGAATGATCCGCACAGCTCGTGTTCCCTTCAGCTCTTTCCTCAAAATACGTTGACGTTTACCAGCCCATCTCCGGTAGTAACACAAGCCAAACAACAGAATGCCAACCAACGAAGGAATGCCAACAGCCAGGATGACAATCACGGCCCATATGTTTCTGCGTAGTACTCGGGTCCATCGGTCCGTTGAAACCCTATACTTCTGAACCCTTTCGTCATGAACAGTTAGGGTGAAGTTGGCCTCCACTTTGCTCAATCTGTTCTCACTTCGACACTGATAGATACCTGCATCAGTGGTTTTCACGTCGTATAATTCGAGTCTGAACTTTATCCGAGTGCCCTCGGAGAGGTTGAGCACCGTAGTTTTCTGCTCGGCTACTGGTCCGAGAGGAAGTAGTCTGCCGTTATAGATCCACCGGGGTTCTATCCGAGGATTCGTGTAGAAATCGCAGGTGAGCGTAACGTTTGCGCCTTGTCGAACTTGAACGCTTTGGGTTAGCGGTCGAGTGAACAGCTTCGGTACACATTGCAATTCTGATGCCTGCAAATCGAAAATAAAATGACCCCGTAGATGTGTTGGTGAGGCACAGGTTGGAGTTGATTTCTCTTGACTAGGCCACATGTCGCTTGTACGATTTAACTCAAGAGAGTTTTGGCGCTGCTCCATCTTAGTATGCCACACGTGAAGCCAAGCTAGAGTGCAGTCGCAATGCCATGCGTTGCCATCTAACCGAATGTGATGAAGCTGCGTCATGCTGTCAAAATTGTCGAACGAATACACTGAGAATTGAGTCATATTATTTCGACGTAGATCCAAGTATATCAGTCGGACAAGACCTGCAAATGCGCGAGCCTCAACAGTCAGCTGCGGTCTACTGCCTTCTAGCTTCAGCACTTGTAGGTTTCGTAACGGAAAAAAAAACTGACTAGGTATAAATCCCAGCGGGTTCTCTGATAAATCCAGCGTTCTCAGTCTCGGTGTATATATCCAACAACTAGTCGCAATACCACCTAAGTACAGTCGTAATTGATTTCCGCGTAATGCGAGCTCTTCCAACCGCGGAACCGGTCTGAATGTGTACTCAGTTATTTTCCACAGTCTATTATAATCCAGACAGAGTCGCCGCAGTTTCGGGAGCGCGTTTAATACATCTTCATGCAAAACTTCGATCCGGTTGCGTGATAAATCCAGCCCGATTATTTCCCGCTTGATTTCGTACGGTATGTTGTACAATTCCGGCACATTAGTCAGTCCCCTTTCCGAACATTCGATTGTTCTACTGGCGACGGACGCTGAGGGGCACATTTGACATGTAGTAACAGATAAAAGAGACATCAGGTTGCACGTCAACTGTATCATAAATTGCGGACGTTTCATGTTCATCCGCTCAAATGTTCATCATGCAAATGAATTCCGCGTACGTTTTGTGTGTATGTGTGTGTGCACGCTCACGCGAGTGAGTTTGCCCATTGTGGACTGCATCTTCATTTTTCTCTCGTTTCTGCCTGATTTTGATAGGTCCGTTGACATATCCAATAACAATAATGGGACGTTTTACGTTGAGGCAAAATTTTTTCTCACCGTTTATGTTAGCCATGATTGGATTGACAAATTACACGAACGTATACACACAGCTACAATCATTCGTTCCCGAATTTCTCGGTTGGGTAAAGCTAATGTTTGGTACTCATTTGGTTGCTCTCTACACGTATCATGGTATCGATATCCCATCGGCCATACTAATGGTTGTCTAAATTTTGTCGTTTTCCTTTCTTATTTGCCTGGCAGCCCTGTCCAAATTTTTGTTATCTTATAGTATACGCACACCCGAACTGTCTGTTCATCAAGACCCTTGTGTATTAAGAGTATTGAGGTGCTGGAGAGCAGATTCATTTGAATGCGTACATCATCACTGTGGGTCAGTCATATAACGTAGCACAAGACCAATATTGTCTCCATCTGAGAAACGAATGACCTGTAATGCTTGTGCTCTTTTGATTTCCGGCCTGTTACAAATAGTAGCAGAAACTAGGCAACGGAATTCCAGTCAGGATGACAATCACGATCCATACCTCTCTATATTACACGTCACTTTCTCGGGCCGCTGGATATGTACAACTGCTAATGCGATCTTACTACTGTTAGTCGTAATCTGATGTCAAGTCCCTTGTGGAAATGTTCTCCACAAAACACAGTTTTGTCTTTGATTTGGATGTAACGTTTTCCCTATCTTCCGTATGTTACACATGTTTGTTCCGACACGTGCTGCACTACTAACTAGTTTCAGTGGGTAGCAATACTGCGATGGAAAGCTGTTTAGTAATGCGAAACTGGACGGATGGCCAATGAAATTTCGCGTGTTTCTTCTCTCCAGTGTATCTTCTGATTTATGATATCTACCAAGAACATGTTTTCGAACACCGTCTTTAAGGGAATACTTCCTAAACGTTCGACTTGAATGAATCTTCTAACTGTTAATTGAGTTAAATGTCTTCACACTGTCTCAATTAACTCTGCCCACATGTGGCACCAAAATGACAGAACTTCGTTCCCTGTATGCAAGGTAAATTCGCGAGGGTGTTTTCACAATGCTGAGGGTTTATGGCTGCCTCCAACGCTTTATTCTGAAGTGTAACTTTTCTTGATCCCTAATACATTTCGCCGTCAACCAGGTATGCGTCCTCATGGCGTTTATATGGGGAACGGTGGGCAATTTCCTTTTGTGGTTACGGTAGTCAAACTGACAGAGATGCACTTTCATTCGGCCTCCTGATCCGAGGTTTTCAAGTTGTTGGTTCCAAGCTTCGTCACTAGTATCTGACAAGTTCCGTCACTACTTGATTCCGCTTAATCGGGGCTTCTTACTGTTTCAATAGTTAACTACCGTTCTTAATCCATGTTGTAACAGTTACTGTAATTATTACATGTATATTGCCACACAGCGCAGGATTAATAGTAAATAGTCTTATGCTGCCTATGGTTTTGTAAGTCAAACAAAACTCTGAATAAGGATCTACCCGTCTTAAGCTAAAGGCCGATACTCAAAGCAACGGAACTGTCCATGATTTCAGAGGATTTAAAAGGTGTGTGCCCCATTTCAGCAGCTCACTGGTTTATTGTCGGTGTTAATGATTACGCATACGGTTTTAAGCAGCCGGAGAATTTTCAAACAACACAGTCACAGAGCCCCAGCTGAGGTAAGTACAATGCTTTTGCGTTATGGCGTTTCACCGTCCAAAAATCTTTGTGGTTTTTCATAGGAGACCAAATTACCATCCATAAACTTATTGCTTTGTTGTGGTAGTGTTTTTTGTTGGTCGTATCTACTCTTTCTCCACATACAGCCCGCTTACTTCTCAGCTGACCTCCACGTGAAACCTATCTGTCAATCCTCAGTCTAGAACCGCATCCGATGACTAAAGGCTAACCGGGAACCTGTATAGCTATCTGATTTTAGAACCTTTATTTCCGTGCACAATTTCTCGAGCTCACGACCAGTCGGTGACAAGTATAGCAAACTACCAACCACACGGTTGCAAGTTTAAATCCTGCTGCTCTGAGTAATTCAGTCTAGATCTGAGCATTTTGATAAAATCCAGGCACATAACAATAAACGCCTGGTGGTTTCACAGTTGGATGTTTAATCTTCTTTCGTGACCATGTGGTGTGTCGTGTAAAAATCTTTTCACTATTTCTTTTCCATCCTGCATGCAGACCTTTTCTGTACTCGCACCTTTCAAAGACTGTCCACAAGAAGTGTTAGAAGATGCTGATTTGGCTGGACCTCTTGTGTTCTGCCTAATTTTTGGCTGTACTCTGCTTTTGGTAAGTTGCCGGAACTTATTTATTTACTACTACATGACTCATGGATTAATGACATGTATCTCCAAGAAGTGTGAAATACTTATCACTTTAGATGAATCCTATCTTCCGAACTTGACACACGTGTATATGAAGCAGCTGTCAAGGGAGTGTTTTCCCATGGTTGTGTACCATGGTCACTTAAAATAGATCAGTCATCTTCGTCAACGCTCAACAGTACTCATAGGATTGTATCACGGAATAAGCAACAATGAACTTAGGAAACAAGTATTTGGTTGCTCGCCTGTTCGCTCGCTATTAAAGGATGGTTGGACATTACACTGAGAATGCTGGCTAATTTCCTGAAACACCGAACACTGTTTGTAGACGTCGCCGCCTATCGGTGTACGCTTCGAAGTGGACTGGTGAAAACTAGAAGTGGCGAAATGTGAGCAGCTACCAGCACGTTAGCTATCGTTGATTACGTTCTTTCCTCTAGGTGAAACTCCCTTGATTTTGTAGTGGGAGACGTGGCTCATTGTTGTAAACGTTATGCGACTAGGTTGCCTGTGAAGTAAAGGCATTTAGTGGACATGTACACTGAAAGTTTCAAGGCAGAAGCTGTCTTTCTCCCACTTACAATTTTTGTTTGCAAGGTGTAGACGCTCCACTGCTGAAATTTGGAGCCCTCATTCCTCCCTTTTAACTTTAAGCTAAGATTGTGGCGTATATTTACTTCCTATGGCTGTGTGACAGTTAAGCATAGGTGCCAGTCGTTGATGTATTCTCGTTCTGAATGGTGATATAACTCGAAGCGGTTTTCTGCGAGTCTTTTGGGCGTTTGAATTTGGTCCACGTTGGTACACAGACATTACAAGTCCGCAGTTGAAAAGCACTTCTCACCAATTACCCTGTAAAGGATTCTAGCACCTTTCTCGACGAAAGTACCCAATGGACGATTCCTCACAGATGTACATGCGTTTGTCACAACGCTATTCGTGTCTTAATAGTACAATTTTTAATGCGATATTTTTTTGGAACTGGATTTCGGTGTACTTTTACTATTACCCAGGGTTCTGCAGTTAGTGAACGCTCTCCGGGATTTTTCCTGGCTGACCATAATAACACATTTGATGCACTATTCAGTTTGGTCGGATCCGATTGGGAAAATTAAACCTCCATCCACATTTGGTTGCTGTTTGAAATAACGTGACAGTTGAGCTGTGAAGTCACTTTGGCTGCTTGAAAATCTCGCGTATGAAATCCGCAAAAGCATTAAGGCAGTGTACTGCTCTGCCAACCAAAACCCTAATTACAATCACGTTATAGTAGATCATGAAAATTGTATTACCGTGTTATTTCTGTTAGAGTTTATCAGTGACATATCCTTGCCTTCACTTGATAGTTTGTCTTCAGTCCTTTCTAAAGATTCTGGCCGGTAAGATCTCTGAATGTGTCTGCTACGATTAAATGAGAATATCGTCAATGCTGTTTCAGTCGAAAACTCCGACTACCGATAAGTAATGTCAACTTACCTTTCTTCAATTTGAATTTCTTCGTCTAACATTCTGTTGCATATATATTATTGGACAGAGACGCGGCTTGCTAAGCTGGAGATAAAAAGTTCAAACGCAGTTTATTTGGAATGCTCATGTCCAGTATCATCATCATCATCATAGACCGCAGTACATCAGTGGTTTTCTCTGATGTTTAATTGAAGAGAAAGACAAACCCTGACCGAGAAGAAAAAAAAGTGGAATGAGAGGGGAAGGGATCTAACTACTAAAAATAGCTACGTCCATATTCAAACATACAGCATCAAGGTACCAACACCTTGCAAACAAACAACCGAGCTATAATTGAACTTAAGGAGTCTTCAGCAACACAGCGTTTTTGCGGTTTTCAGCGTCCCGCATCATTTAGCCCACTTACTTCACAGAGACCTCAGCCAAACACCGACGGCATTCACGCCACTGAACCCGATTAGTCGCTGTCTCACTTCCAGTCCTCTGTTCTGTAGGTCGCGAAGTCCTCAGCCTGACCCGGCCTACAGTAGTCAACCCTTTGGTGAACGACTTCATTTGTCTACGCCAGGTCATCATCTGTCCACCTCACACCTTACACCAGTCGGCCGCAGCATCGACAAAGAGTGCTCGGCGTGACAGACTACCAACCTGTCCAGCAACCAGTTCACTTGCGTTTTGCGTAAGAACCCATGATAACTCAATGGTAACAATGCCCGATAGTTAATGGCGTTGTCCTGACTTGAACTCTTCCGCGGTCACCACGGGTACTACTGTCTAGGTTCGGATATCCTGTCAGTGTCATTGGCTGACACGTGATCTTCTGTTTCGTGGCTGTAAGTTTCCTTTTCTTCCTGTTTCCATGATATCTAAATCTGCTTTGTTTGACACGTGTCTACGTAAAGTAGTTATTTGCCACTCGTTGAAGTGCGATCAACCATCGACCCAACAGGACAACGTGAAGCTATTGGCTAGCGATTGCGGTATTCGTTGCTTGGTCGAGTCATTGCCTGCGCCACTTACCCTTGGGCACATTCTAGTATCCACCGTGTCTCGTCTTTACCAAGCAACGTTCTTGTTTCATTTCTGCTTGTATTGTGACATCTTAATCGAACTACTCTTAACGTTCCACGCCTATCATTCTTTGTCCCTCCCACTTGCCCTACAATTAAAGGGATGTGCATATTTTTTGTTTCCTTACGCAGGCCGGTAAAGTGCATTTCAATTACATCTACGGTCTGGGCGTGTTCGGTTGCCTCGGTATCTATCTTCTGTTGACCATGATGACACCGGGTGGTGTGACTCCGACGCGCGTCGCCTCCATTCTGGGCTATTGTCTATTGCCCATGTGTCTGCTCTCCACACTCGATATTCTTGTCTCGCTCAAGTGAGTGCGTTTTGGATTCCACTGTTTTATGTTTTCCGTCATGTTTTCACTGTCTGACCTGGCCTTCTTGCATTATAACGAAGGTTTACGTGTATGCATACATTCTTGTAGTCGGGTTTGCACACACATACATGCGCACGCCATGCTCTAAAATGACTACGTTAGTGATGGAAATATCCGTAAGCTTTTTTGAGATTTCATTGGCACTGGGCTAGTGGAATGCCATTCACAGTAAGTTGTGGATATGATTATTCGGTCATGCGTATTGTGAGATTATTGACGTTGTGGTTAATGTATTCGTCTAACTGCCATGAGAGTCCGTGTGCAAGTTCCGGTCTGGACGAGAATGGGCACTACTGATAAGCCCCGATATAGTCGAAGCTGGAGTTTAGTGTTTGCTTCCGAAGTAGGCCAGCTGAACGGCTTATCTGATTGCGAAGGCTACGATCAGCTGCTGGTGTTGCTCATTCCGTATCAATATCATGTATTGCTACCTAACAAACTTTTCGTGTTACAAATTTCGTTGCTTTATTAGCATGCAGAGTAGGAATGCTGTTTCAAATTGATAAATCGATTGAGAATAACACAACGTTATGAGCAAGTTGTAGTACTCTACGTTTCAACCGGAGAAAGGCCACCCGAGGTGATTGAAACGTAGAGTATTACAACTTGCTCATAACGTTGTGTTATTCTCAATCCATTTATCAATACCGTGTTAAACACGACGTCGAAACTGTTTGACTTCATTCGTACAAAATTTGGTGCGGATATCTTACGGCTGTTTCAAATTGTCTTCAAAGTTTTTTGTTGTTGAAATTGTCAAGGTCAAGTGGGAGCCTCCGTTTGGGGACAGAAAGTGCATTGGTGGAACTTCTGGCGAACTAAAAATCTGTTCTTGCATAATACCAAGATTAAAGTTAAATAAATTAAAAATTTGTAATTTATGTCGGATAAAAAGGATATACTCGCGAAAATGTGTGGGCTTACCAGTGTTAGTGCGAACGTGTACTAAATTAACGGTTCACAGGTATACGCAATAAATATCAGACGCGAAATAAAAACACGGATAATTGAGAGAGATCCAGTGTATATTATACGTGGGTTATTATAGGTCTAGGTCAACCATAAGCTATGCCGATACACAAAAAGAGTTCGGGAGGTTCGGGATCTAACCGTCAAGCGCGCGAGCGAGCTACGGCACCATTGGCGCGCATAGGTTGACAAGCATGCTAACAAACAAACGCGGTCGTATGCAGCAAGCAGATGACAGGCAATGGTCCTCACGTTACTATGTGCAATGTGAATTAAGATTTTGGGAAGAATTTCACACAACGTACAGCAGACAGACCGGGGTTATCTCCAGATCCCTCTCCAGAAGAGTACTGTGAACACCACTCTTCAAACTACGTGAGGACCATCTGTGGCCAGCAACTCTTGGCCTGATCTGGTTCATATCGCATTAACTTGCGATTCATACTGCAATTCCCAGACGCCGCAGATGAAGGAGTACTAATGCCGACAGTTTCTAGCGCGCTCCCTTTTGAGTGTCCTCTTATACGGTGTCGAAACAAGTGTAGAGAAACGGTCGCGCGTTAAAGCCCTAGAATTTAGAACACACGGGTCGCTCGGCGGTGTCCGAGTTGCGAATTTCGATTGAACCCGAACGTGAGCGAGCAGACAAAAACGTAAAACAAACGAGATGAGTTTAGGCACGTAGATGAATGACAAACTCACCAGGCGAAACGCGGAAAACGAGGACATGAGTCAAGCGGTTATTCGGTATTTTCAAGAAGTTTGCGATTTTTCTGTTTTGTAGAATCGTTTGTGATTGTTTTGGGCTTTTTGAAGCTGAAACGGAACGAGATACAACAAACGTTAGTCCTCTATGGAACGTTTAGGTCAGTGCACCGTATGACTTGAACGCGTTAAGGTTGGTGTTAGCGTCGTTGGGGCATGCGTTGGAACGTGACTGTTCGGGAGCGGGTATCGACTTGACCACAGAATGCGGTACAGCATTAGAAGCTTGCTCAGTCCCTCAAAGTAGGCAGACTTCAAACGGTCAACGCTAACCCCGTCCTGAATACCCTGACGCCCGAGTACACAAAAGCGGTCCTTCCGTTGAAGTACCTTGAAGGGACCTTCATTACGTTGCACGAGCGAGCGCCGTGAACCATCTACGGGAACAAACACGTGTGTGCAGTCGTAGAAGTCTTTAGGACCGAACACTTTGCGGTTTTGTTCTCGCATGTCCGTTACACAGAGGCGGCGCATATGCGAAGCGAGCCGCTTGGCGTAGGAAGCATCATATCGAAGAGCGTCTACGACGGTATGAAAATTAATCACCAGGAAAACACAGTGGTTGGCCGTAGAAGAGTTTGACGCTGGAAACGTGTAGATCGTCCCTGGGGGTTATGCGGATGTTGAGGAAAGACATTAGTAAGGTTTCTGCTCAACAGATCGACGACGGCGAGGACTGTTTCTAGTTGTTCATGAAAGCGTTGGCAGCCAGGTGATACACAATAATGCGCGTACGATGACATCCAAGCGCGTTCAATGTTTCCGCATTGCAACCGCTTTCGAATTGGGAGCCGCGATCGGTTGTAACCATTGCCAGGCAGCCGTGAGATGCTACCCAACGCTCATTGAATGCGCACGTCAAGTACATCAAGCACATCAAGTACAGAGACAGTCTCCGGCTGTCGCGCGATGCGATCTACCATCGTCAAGATATATATCGTGCCACTGGAAGATGGCAAAGGGCCCACAATGTCGATGTGGAGGTGCGCGAGTCGTGATGTGATCGAAGGGTATCAGCCAATCGGGGACGACATGTGACGGTGAAATTTAGTTTGTTGACGAGCTAAGCAAAATCGTGCCCACGCGCAAATGTCCTTTTGCATACCGGACCAGACGTACCTATCGAAAACAAGTTTGGCCGTGGCCCGGATGCTGGATGGATGCTATGTAGCTTGTCGAACACGCGGTTTGTATTTACTTATGTCTTGATCATTGTATCAATGGTACCGTTTGGTTGCGTTGTTAATCTCCGTTTTGTCATTTCGTGGTTTTTGCAGTCGGGCGCGCTACTTACTGCTCATCTGGTTAAGGTTGCAGGAGTCATTGGTGACAATCTTTTGTGTCCCCTCTCTGTTTGATTTCTTTTTTGAATCTCGCCATGGACATCATTTTTGGTTAAGAGCCAACCAGAATCATTTAACTACTCGGTTTATTATAGGACGTTCGTTAGCTGTCAGCAAGGCTCTCTGAGTTAACGTACGTATTTATGAATCAGAAGTTCTCGTCATAGAGTGAGTTCGTGATGTTTCACTCAACACTTGCCTTTCGAAATTAGTATTCGCGGGTTAACATCGGTCTGCTATTTCGTCGATTACTCAAAACTCATGATAACTTACCGATGACAACGCTGACTACGAAACCGTTGGCCGCGAGCTCTTACTCAGGTTGGTTACAGTGTTTGATGAGCCTAACAGTATCTGTCCACTTTTTGAACGATACAGTTCAGAAACCGTTATACAGCGGTCGGATACTACGTTTTTGCCGGACGCGTTGACAATCTAGATTTGAAAGTTAATAGTTGCTTTGCTTGTATCAGTACCTATGTGCTTTTAGAATCAGCCCAACACGGAAACATTTTGTGTTCATGTAATTGTGACACCGTTTTAGGATGTTCCCTAGGCAGCGTACACATTGTGTATAATTAGCTTCTATACATTTGACTCTCCACATCGGAACATTTGGTGTTGGCGTGGAGATCTCACAGAACAAGTATGGTTGCCAATTTGACCGATTTCTCAATTAGTGATCCACATGAGCATCACACACGTTTGAGCTCCCATGCATCGTTCGCTTTTTCGAAGGGGAGTGGGGAGCGAACTGTTGTTCATCTATCTCAGGTTGATCAGCCAATTCCTTCTTTTCCCCTCTCGCCCAAGTTGTGTTGTATCATTTTTGCTTCCATTGTCTGCACTCATCATCCACAATGATGCACCCGTAGATGTCCCAGGTCACTGACTTTCGTGGTTAGACCATCACACTGTTCTGTGTCAGGAAATCACATGCTAGTGAGCGGGCATTCAGAGTTGTTCACCTGATTAATCATTGCTCATTAAAAATAAACCTGCAAGTGACGGTCTTGTTGAAATTGCTCATAGTAAAACAAATGTGCCATTTTGAGAAGGGACAATAGGTTGAGTGTTTTGCACTCGTACAGTTTTTACTCCCCTAACTCACAAACGGTGTGTGTGGTGTAAATTGTTGTGCCATTTAGTGTTCATTATGTATATGGACGTGGCCTGAAACTATCCTGTTCCTGTTCACTTTTAAACATCGTCTGTAGGAAGATATTTCTCTTTTCTCGTTTTAACATGACTCACAGTGGATAATTGTATAGATCATTCATTTTCTGACCTAGAACTCCGTACTCTTCTACATTCAGTGGATAATGTTGATCTTAGCGGAAGATGGACATGTTGCAACGTGTTAATATTTCGCTTGTGTTTGTTAATCGGAGATTGTACATATCAGACACAGATACCCAGTAGGCATAATCCTGACCACGGTTATCTAATAGATTCCTTCAGCCGCTTTTTGAAAAAAGTAAGTATAGTAAAACCTCTCTGTAGCGAATAATCTTTTAAGCAACCTGTGGCTCCATTCCGGAAAATGTTTATTCCATGATATTGCTTTACTGTGACCAATACTTTAACATCCTTAACCTCTTCATAGCAACCACCAGATGATGAATTAGGTTGTTAGGTCAAATATTTCATTCCATCATTTGACCCGCATGTGAATTGATTTTGGCAGTATGCTCTGTAATTATCGGACCTCGAGATGTTTCAAGCAACAGAAAGTCTGCCAAACGCACGGCTGAAAGTTTTTTGGTCCAATTGGAAATGTGTGAGCAGCCATCAGGTAGACCGGTCTGGAGTGACGAGTGCTGCTTGCACTGCTAACTGTTCGCATTGTAAATTCAATGCACTGGATCGAAGAATGTTGCGCAGTGGTTGAGCGCAATAAGCAAATTCTTACATTCAAATAGAATATCAAAGAGATTCGTTCGAATACATGTGAGAATCCGTCAACATCTATATCTGACAACATGGTACTAAACGACGCTCAGGTTCTAAATATAGACGCCCACAAACAAGAAGTTGACTATCAATAGAGTTCAAGTATCGAAGAGACTAAGAAAATGTATGTATGGTGGTGACATGAGTAAACCAAAATTGGACTTGGTTGTGAATGTCAGGAACAAAATCTACACATTTCCAGTCCATCACCTCAAGGGCAGCCTGCTGAAATGTCTTCTAATCTAGGATTCGTTTAGTTTTCGACAAGTATCATATTTTTAGTAATCCATATCAACTGACGCACTTTCTGGAGGAGACAAATGTCGAGGAGAGGAAACGGATGAGTAAAAGCCACAGTGTATTCATGCCTGAGTTTAGATCGTGTGACTCGAATAGTACAAAGGTGCTTCCCGAAATGGTCAGCTTGCAACACGATCTGCTGCCGAAATTCCGCGAATGATTAGGAGAGCATTCGTTGTTTGATAAATATTTCATTGTGGATATGGAACAGTCTGATTAGAATTTGCAGCACAAACTGTTGGTTCTTTTACATTTCGGAAATGGCGTTGCTTGTGTAATTTGTAATTGTACGCCGAACCTGTTCATAGTATGTTTATTCATGGAGTGGTCGCCCGTGGATGTTCTAAGAGAATTTTACTGTAAGCTTGTTACCCTGTACCTGAACGCACAAGCAGCTATTGACTGAAAGTCACAAGCTATTCCTAATCAGCAGATATGGCAACACATGTGCAGATCGTACGTCTGTTAGTGGCAAATCGGTAGTGTTCTAGTCATCGTGTCGTTTTGATACCGTGTTACTGCCAGTGTTTATTTACGTATTGAAGTTACGAGCAATGGGAGTGAAAGGTAGCGCGTTGTAGGTTTGTAATCAGACTCAAGTCCAGTCACTCATAGACTTTGTACTCCTCGAGGTGAATCTTCAGCAAATGAAGGGTAATTGATTAAGTGAACTTGAGTCACACCGTGATAAACACCGTCGTGAATTTCACGCGAATGTCAATGAACGATCACAATTGGTATTAGTTGGGAGTAACTATTGATTAAGTTTGGTGGTTGATTCAGAAATATGAATGCTGGATTCGCGCACAAATCGGGCTAGATGAGAAGTGACGAAAGAAACATAAGATTGGGCTCGTGCAAATAAATGTTCGTAAATGATGCAGAAGTACATTTTTGAGAGATCGAATTAAAGAGGATAAGTTATGTCAGATAGGTGTTTTTTCAGCACACTAGCGAATTGTTTACAAGGAAATCGTGTGGAACAAGCGAACAGTGGGAAACGCATAAACATTGAGTAATCTATCGATCAAATAGAGTCGAATACTAAGTGATTTTAAACATTGAACATAAAACAAGAGTTTTCAGGCTTTCGTAAGAATGTCGGCAGTATGAAGTGAGCATATCCTGTTGTTACTCAACGTACTCCTTGATTATTTAACAGAAAGCAGTCGAAGCAGAAGAGCATTGTGTACATTGGAGATAGGTGTGCATAGGAGGTCTCCTGATATTGGTTCTTGTTCATACGCAAAAACAAAATATCAGCCCACTTGGTTGTGCGAAAAGGGAGGTTGCACAACTCTCATCAGCTTAATTGTTTGAATAAACTGTTCGGTGGGCAAACGAGGGAAATTGAGCGAGATGTTTTGACTCTTAACACCACAGCATCTGCATATTTGTTTATGAAAGTGTGCGATCGCGAACTGGAACGAATGCGATACAAAATGAAAATGAGAACGGAGAGAGATTGTACCTTGTAGAACAGCGGAACCTACAGTGAACACCAATGTGGTTTAATCACCAAATCAAGTAAATTGACTTCAGTTCATAATGTGATCGTTTAAAAGGTGAACAGGTATAGACCTCAGATTCGGAAAGAATTTGATGGAGCATCTTTCTATCAATGTGGAGTGCAGGCTGTTCAACGGGATTAGTCCATTAGTTGATTCCAGGCATTCCCAATTAAGTACTGGCGAACGACCGCCCTACCCACACGGTGTTCCCAGTGTGTGGAGTGAAACGCGGAGTTAACTAGCGCCTTCATCAATTCTACTCTCTGTCATCATTTGGAAGTACTTCGGTCGCAAGGTGAAGGGTCAAGCTTTTCTACTTGACCCCCCATGACTTCGAAGAAGACTTGCGAATGTTCTTTGAATCGTCAACCTTGTTATTTTACTAATATTACCATCTAAAGTTTTCTCCAAAGAGCTGCTGCGATGAGACGTGCCATTGGACGTTCTGTTTGCGGAGGAGAATATTTTGGCCCGCAGTATATCTCCTTACAGTCGTTAGCCTATTTTACTCAGACTTCGAGATCGTTCAACACTCCAATCCATTGTAGGCGGCTCAGTGAGAACATTGCTGTTTAGAAAGCTGGAGAAACTGCCAATCTACTAGTTAACCTCCTTGAAATCAGTGCATCCTATTCCTCGTTAGACTTCTGTTTATCTTTTCCTTCACTTTATTTTCTATTGGTTTTTACTTGTCGGACGTCGTCTTATTAACGTGTTTCTAATCATCTAACCTCTTCATATTGACAGAAATTTTCCTGGCATCGTGGTCACAATCGCGGTCGTGCTGTGGTGCGCTATTGCTTCCAGCAAATTGTTTGTTCGCTCACTCGATATGCAACAACAGCGGATTTTAATCGCCTACCCGTGCGCACTGGTCTATAGCGTCTTCGCTCTATTGGTCGTGTTCTGACCGTACAATGATCATCCGATTTTTTTCGTGCCTTTGTTCGTTTTCTTCGTTGCATGTTTGTGTTATTACACATCCTTCCTTTGCTGATTTATAAGATTTGTGTGATTGAGATATCGAAAAATTGTGAACGATTTTGAAACGGATCATAAATCTGCTGTTTGTCCTGTAATAGCTTCTTGTTAACTTGATCCCAGTCGTCGCAACCTTTCCAGGTGTCTAATTATCATGCGCTCGTAACGTAACACAAAATAATATCATAACTCAATTTGCTCACCTCTAATTTGGATACGACTATGGGGTTCGCATGAGTCGGAAAAAGATTGGAAAAGGAATTGTGACTTTCTAGATACTGGAGGGGCTTTGGAGAGCTGAGAAACATCTCTCATGTGGTGAGACGTAGATATCGGTCGTGCCCAATGTGAGGTCAATGGCGCAGTTGTCAACACGGTTGCCTCATGAAAGCGTGGCCGGAGTTCTAGTCCCGGCAGTGGCCAGCATATGCACTACTGACGAGCTCTAATGAGAGCGAAACTCGAGTCTAGTGCTTCTGCTGTTCGAAAGGGGCCGAGTGGAAAGTCTATAGGAATGCGACCAATTGTGGGTGATATTCAATCAATATGAAGACGTATACCTCACTGTATTTTTTCAGGCTTACAGTTGGAAGCAGTTAGAAGAGTACTTTCGCTTTTGATTGTCAAGTGCAATTAAGCTACTGTTCCTCATTTTAAATCCTCGTTGCCTTTGTCCTTGACTCGAAACCTCAAACTGGAAGTGTTGAATTCGCAAACTTTGAAGCTACTGCTTATGCATTTGCATTTTCGGCCAATGTGGGTGTTGGAAATTGAAAACTTTTCATGACCTTGCAACGAGGGTAAACTGACTATGTCGAAGAACATGGAAAACGGGTCTTGTGTATCAGATGGATTAGTTTATTAGGAAAGTCGAGTTGATAGGCTACGCTAATCTCCGACATGTTTTCATATAAATTTATTCGAGTAGTCTTCATCTCTCCTGGTTCAGTTTGACTTTTTAAGATCATCGCACAATTTGGTGTTTCAACAAAATGCTTTTTACAATATAAAATATCCTTCTCCAGTTACGAATTTGAACAGTGAACTCAGAAGACCGGTTTTGTAAGATGGTAGTACTGTAGCGAAAAGGCGTCCAATAAAACACAATCTTTATTGTCCAACACGCTAGTTCACATGCTACGTGCGCGCTCGCGTTTATGAGTCAGCATTCCAGTCCACAACACCCCCAGGTTTCCGTCACGCGTCGTGTGCACTTCTGCCCGGTTTAGGTGTGTGATCGGCGCCGTCTATTGGGGGGTTTTCCGCCTACCATTCTTCGTCCATTGGTCCGATTCCGTTGAGCGATGGCTCGTCCGGTCGCTCGTGTTGTTCTCCATCTATCCACAATGGGCTTTGATCGTATTCCACGGTAGTGTCGAGATATTCCCCCGACTGTTGGAATAATCGAGCCTCCGATTTAGCCGTCCACTCTATTTTGCCTGCCATGTCTTGCCCGTTGATCCGATCCGGTCGAGCGATGACATCCGACTGCTCCGTTGTCCGCCATCCGATCGTTGAGGGCTTGTGGACGTGTCTGCCTTCCGCGTTGAGGTACTCCGCCGAGTGTTTGAATACTCGCACCTCCGGCCTGGCAATCCACCACAGTACCATTTCGTATGTCCTCATCAGTTGCTACACATAGCAGCAATGGACATAAAAAATATTTGAACGTATTAGGTTCATAAATCAAGTCAGGAGTGAACACTATCAAGTCCTCAAAGAACTAGCAAACTGGATGAATGTAATTGTTTTAAAACCCGACAAAGGGTCCGGAGCTGTGGTGATGCACAAACAGTAATATGTGGAGAAAATGAATGTCATCTTTTCAGATAACACGAAGTTTCTACCGGACAACAAACCAGATAACATAATGCTGGTAGAGAAACAAATTTGCCGTGAGTCGCAGTTTTTACTTTTGCATGAGTACATAACCGAAAGACAGTACAACTATATAAAACCTATTGATAGTACGACCCCGCAGTTGTATGGTTTACCAAAGATTCGCAAACGACTTTGCGGCCAATCCTTGCAATGGCGGGTTCGCCTTATCACAAACTGGTCAAGTGGTTAGTGGATGTTTTACAGCCAGCTCGCACACTCACTTCCAAATTCTGTCTGAAAGACACGTTTGAGATGTGTAACATTCTAGATAATACTGACTTGAAAGGAAAAACAGTTTGTGTTCCGTTGGTGTAAATTCGCTCTTCATAACTGTGCATTAAGGAAGACGGTCGACTTTATCTGTGACTGCACTAGCTCATAACATAAAGCTTCATGTCCCGACCAGCATCTTGAAGTCTTTGATATTATTGTGTACTGAAAATATCAAATTCTATTTTCAAAACATGGGATTTAAACAGATAGACGGGGTTGCGATGAGTAGTCCTCTAGGACAAATTTTGGCTGAATTATTTATGCCTATGATTGAACTCCGCCTTGCGAATACACTACATGACATCCCGATTTTTCGTCGATATGTTGATGACATAATAATATTCGCGCAAGACAAA
>JTDE01004400.1:43875-54281 GCA_014338405.1 Paragonimus skrjabini miyazakii
AAAAAGACGAAGAAAACCTAGGCAAGCTATCTCTGAGGTGTGGCACCAGTACCGGGCAGGTATTGAGCGATAAGATGACCCAGGCTGCAGGATAGGCAATGTCGACTGCATTACAAACTCAGCGGGTGATAATTTCAGTGGTGGCTTCCCCCTTGTATGATAGGGTGATAAAGACGGGCTTTTTATCCACCGTCTGAACAATTTCATGCCTCACCTTGGGTTGCATATTCCTGTCCAGGAATCGTTGCGGATATCCATTCAGACTTAGCACATCTCGAATGCGCTGGAGTTCATCCGGTAGTGTATCTGGCGTGCATATCTTTTTGGCTCTGCTTGTTAAGCAGCAAACCAAATTCCGTTTATACTTCAACGGAACAAAGCTGAGGAAGTGCGTGTACTGGCCAGTCCACGTTTTTTTCCTATGAACTGCTCTTTGAACTGACCCATCAATTCTACGAAGCATGGCAACATCTAGAAATGATAGTTGGCTATTCACCTCTAATTCGATAGTGAATGCGATGTTGAAGTGCGCACGATTAAATTCAGCTAGTAGAGATTGTGTGTCATCTCGTCGTTTATGAGGCAAAATATATCGTCTACATAGCGTCTATAGAGACAGCAATTATTGACGACATGACGTAGCTCGTTGGTTTCTAGTTTGGCCATAAACATGTCTGCCAACAACGGACCCAACGGAGAGCCCATTGCTACGCCATCACATTGTCTATAGAGCTTCCCATCGAATTGAAACTGGACGTTTGAGGTGCAAAATAATAGTAGCCCTTTTAGTCTGGTGATTGGAATACCGACGTTGAGTTGTCTGTTTTCAATGTAATCGCATAGGTAATCGATAGTTTCTGCTAACGGCACGTTTGTGAATAACGAGGTTACGTCTAAGGAAACCATTTTCTGATTCTTGATATTCACTGAATCAACCACGTCGACGAAGTCAAAAGTATCTTTTAAACTGAATGGGGTCAGTTGCGATTTGATTGGTTCCAGTAGCTCCACTAGCCACTGGGCTAAGGCATGATACGGAGAATTGTGCATATCGAGAATCGGTCTTAAGGGCACTCCATCTTTGTGCACAAGAAGCGTTTGTCTCAAAGAAACCGGTGTACATGTAGTTATCGTACAAAGGAGATAGTAATAGGTCTAACGCGACGATTTACACAGGTGTTCCAATGGGCGTATAATACAGCTACACCGCGTTTAGTCAGTAGCACCAAGTCACTCACACTTCCTCAATTTAAGACTCGAATTCCAGAACTGTCCACTTCACATTGTATCTACCAGTTCATCTGCAGTTGAGGTGACGTTTACATTGGCAGAACTGATCGGTTCCTGCGCCTTAGAATGAAGGAACATGTGCCCAAATACATCGAGGACTTGATGTGAGGCGTGACCCAATTTGACCCTACCAAACAACGCAAGCGAGCCTGTTTGATCGCCAGACACGTGCTGGAGACCGGACATGTGGTCGACCCAACAAACGCTTTCCGTGTGTTGATGCGTCATCCTCAAGCCACTCGAGGCGCTGCTTGCCATGCGTAGCAAGCCCGTCCTCGGTGCGCAAAAACTGTTGACCCTGAATCTCCGTCTGCCATGGTTTTGATCAGTGACAGATTAGTGTATTCACTGACATGATTTATGAACCTAATTCGCTTAAATATTTTTATGCCCACCGCTATTATGTGCAGCACCTGATGAGAACATACGAAATGGTACTACCATCTTGCAAAACCGGTCTTCTGATTTCGCTTCTCACAATGATAGAAGTATATGTGTTAAAACCACGTGGGTTTGTGTATTTTGTACTCATCCTCATAGGTGTGAACTGTAACAGTATTTGCTAATTTTGTAAGTATGGTCACGAAATTTTGGAAGGCTGTCATCCGAGCACCGTATTCGAGTGTTCTCGCAGTTGCGAACCAACTACTTTATCGAACATGTTTACGACATTTCAGGGCTAAGTTTTCCAATCTGTCGTTCGCGTCTGCTCTGAGTTGCTTGTTGGGATTATGTAGTGTGCGTTTCAAATCATTTTGGGTTGTTTGTGAAATTGGATAGAAGCCTTAGTGACGTTCGATTAATCTTGACATGCAGATTTATGAGAGACCTGGCTAGTCACGGTTGAGGATTAGCCGATACATAGTATAGTCTTTGTATTGCTTCGAATAGTACATGATTTGGAAGAAGGTTGTGAAGGTACGACCAGATCTTGATGTTTTAACATATTCACTCAAAACTTGACTGTTGCCTGGCGAGCTGACAGGATATTTTGCTAGGCTACCAAAAAACGATGGTCACGAACCTTCAGGATAGCCGCTACTGACATTTTTTTCAGGGCTTAGGACCCAATCATATTCACAATTGTGTACGTGTGCATCTCCGATGTGTTTACCAACCCGCGGTGCACAGGTAGTGCGTCGCTTTGCCGTGGTCTCCATATCATAGGCACATGTTGTGCAACGTAAATATCGGACTCCGTTTATATCAACGGAGACAAATTGAAACGGAAATTTAACCTTCTCTTCAAGTAGTCACAAAGGTTTGCCCTCGATTACCAAGGATTGCTGTACTCAGTTGTACGTTGTGCTGTTTAGCAAACGTATGCTATTCATGAACAAATTCTGCGATTTGGAAGGCTGCCACTGCGTAGTCACTCAAGCCGATACAGGAGCAATTACGGCAACCGGGCTGGAATACCTTGACGTCTGTATGACAACCAGACATCTTTATGCATCTGTATCACGAGCTCCATTGAGTAGTAGTTAAGGATGTGGACTATCACAAAATGCGTTACCGTTTGGGTGACTCGGTTTTTACCACCTCAAGTCTGTCAAACAGAGTGGATTGCAATGCCGTTGTAGCGTTGGGCTTCTCGGTGGACCTTGGGTTCGATTTTGTGTTGTCGGCCTGTTCCCACGGGCACGTAACCGGTTTATCCTGTACAGTTCATGGAGGGTTCGTTTACAGCGGATTGATTGAACGCGTCGCTTTGCGTGAGGCATGCTATGTAATGCATACAATGGTGCCGGTTACTCGCAACCCTTCTCCCCGCAAAGAAATTGTCACTCATTGTGAGCGTAGCCGACAGTCGGTCTCTGTATTTCATAACTTTCTCTGCGTGATATTACTTCGGTTGCAATGTGTATGTTCGGTTATCCACCATCGTTCCGTACTTGATCAAACTCTGTTCTACATCAACGCTACGTTCCGGTTTGGAACTGAATAACAAGCCATCATATAGAACAATCCTAGCGCATGACTGAACACGTGATTTCTGCAACATTAGTTCAATGGTAGGAGGCAAGTCCATTGAGAACTGATCTGTTTCAAGTGAGTAAGTCAACAATTGGGATTGTGAATTTCTAATATTTCTGCATCCCACAATAACCTTACGGACATAATGTTCCCCCGATAGCGACTAGTCACAGACGACCCAAACTTACAACATTCCCTATTTTGCTTTCCCGAGAATCAGTCGAATGACATTGAGAAGCTTCAATTAGATCTAAACATTCACCAGGTTTTAATGCCTAGTGAAAAGCTTAAAAAAACCGGAAACACTACAGTTCATTCGTAGCCCTCACTTAATCCCACTGAATATGTTTGAAATTAGTTTTATCGGGACGTTGGAATTCCATCAGATCTAGCATACGTACTCTCTGATGCAAGGTCAGTCATGTCTAGCACATAATAACTAACTTAATGAGGCGTTTGTAGGTGGTTATCATGGCTAATGGTGAAACGGCCCGATGTCAAGTAGATAATATTGTAAACGATTATTTGAAATGCTGCATTTTGTGATAGTTAATAGTATTTACACCCCTGGCAGGGAAATGTCAATTCATGTCGAGCAGTGTAATATTGTAACGAAAAGGCGTCCAATAAAGCACAGTCTTTATTGTGCTTCTTTTCGAAGGGAGCCGACTGGAAAGTCTATGGAAATGCGACGGCTGCGATCAATTGTGGGTGATGTTCAACTTGAAACAAACCAAAACCCTCGACTACTCATCAACAATATTTATTGTCCAACACGCTAGTTACCATGCTGCGCGCGCACTCGCGTTTACGAGTCAGAATCCCAATCCACAACACCCCCCCGGTTTCCGCTCGCACGTTGTGTGCACTTCTGCCCGGTTCATGTGTGTGATCGGCGTCTTCTATCTGGGGGTTTTCCGTATGCCATTCTTCGTCCGTTGGTCCGATTTCGTTGAGCGATGGCTTATCCGGTCGCCCTCACCGTCCCTGATCCGCTCGTTGTGGGTTTTTGGACGTATCTCCCCACGCATTGAGGTATTTCGCTGAGTGTTGGAATATTCGCACCTCCAGCCTGCTAATCCACCACACTCGCCCCTCCTTTGAGGAACTGGCCCGCGATTGTGCCAGGGTGCTAAGTGTACCGCATTGATCCATCGCTCCCGAGGACCTTGATTTGGAAGCTCGTATTCTTGCAATTCCCGCGCCGGAGCCGGATGTTTCTGGTTGGCTGTAATCTCTTACTTTCACCTGGTCTCCGATCCTGAACGGGCGCCATTTATGTGTTGTGTTTCCTGTCATATCTTTGCTTATTACGTCGTTTTCATTCTGTTGCCCGTTCAAGAGCACGATGTTCCAGGTGTTGTCGTTATTGCGGCAATAAATGCCTCTCTTTATCTATGGACATGCAGACATCCAAGAGAATCCGTGGCCCCCTCCCGTCAATAAGGCTTTGAGGATAGGCGTTCTCTCCGGAGGCCTTTGTAGAAATATCATTTCCGCTTCAGTGCTGTCATCCGTACATATTTTCATGGCTTTGTGTGTCCAAATACGAACAAGATTTATTTTCTGCCTCGGAGATACGCAACTGAAAACAGTAAGTGTACTAGCTGTTCAGAGTTCCACTCTTGTGAATACCTCTATGAACTGGACCATTTGCACAATATTTTAGTACCATATCCACTTGCCAGTTCCCAGTCGTCAATCAACATTAGTCAAATTTCGTATTCTGGCCACCAAGGAATCGATTGGATTTCGGTTGTGCAACCCATAGTTACTCCATCAGAAGAAATCTGTCCAGGCCCTACGACCACCATGACCCTCGCTATTCACTTGACGCCTTCGGAGTTAAATTTTGTTACCTAATTGCCCTCCAGTTCAAAAACGCTTGACTTAATTGTGACGAATTTGGCATGTTTCACAACCATGACGGTATAAAATGTTATGTGACTGGCCCGATGATGAATAATCGAAAACAGACTGTTCAGCAAACCAACTGAATTTCTGAACAACTGCCACGCTCTAATATCCTGTCAATTTTTCCTTTCGTCATTTGTGACACGCATGCTAATTTTGTGTAACTCTTATCGTAGTAAATATATGCTTAATAAATGCTAAACTACTGTTGATATCCACCTTAAAAACACAGTCGTCATAAAAGAAGTCAGAATCTAGTGTCATCCTAGTGACGCTTGTAGGGTGAGACATGGACCATTCTTTCGTAAACTCGTATTCCAAGTAGTCACAAAAGTCCACCCGTCAACATGGGGTTCCAATGAGTTACCCACAGCCACACCGTCAGTCTATGAGCCATTAAGCTCTCCGAGTTCAGACAAAAGGTCCTATGTACAAAAGAGATCCTTAAGATACTCTAATTGACTACACAGGATTACATTCCGATTAGAAAAAGTGGCTCGAAGAATCAACGGTGTCATTAAGTATACTGATGAATTAAGTGTCAAAATCAGTGGACTACATCTTCCGTGGAACGATTGTTTTTTCGAAAAATTTCTGTCAACCCATAAGAGCTCAGACGACAGTGAGGTGATAATGATTGAAGAATCGTTCTACGAGTATCCACAAATCAACATATTCCGAATTATCAACAGATGTAATATTGGTGCGTCTGTCCTTCCTGGTTCGATGAATACCAGCTACCCTGTCTGTGCTATGTGTAGCAACGGTTTGGCAACATGCTCCCGCCATAGCAAGCTCAAAAATAAGTCCACACAGAGGTTAATGCATGTTGCATGATTTGATTCGTCATCTTTCTTTCTCCCATGGATTGGTCGTCACTCCGAACTCCCTGCTCGTTTCAATCTATAGACCGGGAGTCCGAGGCGTCCGATGAGAGCTTGGCCCCGTCGTAACCACTAGATCGTCTAACTTGGTAACGGTAGTCGGCAATCCATATGAAATGCTGCCCACAAGCAGCGGTGAGTTTACACGACCGGTTATACTGATAAGTGGTGAAAATACGTTCTGAAATCGTTCAGAATTACCAAAAACGTACTGTACCATCCTTAGACGAAATCGCATTAACGTTACGGGAAATTCACTACATCGTCTGGCACTAAGCGAAAAGGACACGTGACTGAGCAGAGTATAGGACCTGGACCACAAACGGACGGTCGCTAAGAGACTACTGACACAGTTAACTTCTAGTGAAACAAATGAATTCGATACTTATGTCCATCAGACTATGGCCGAAAGACTAGAACCAACTGCGAAGGCAACTCAACTCAGTCAAACCCAGGACCGAATTTCCGAGAAATCCATGGGCGGTACGTGCATAATTTCCCTTATTTGTTCTTGGATGAAGTTGCTCTCGAAGTATTGTTGTTAGGGCCGAAATTCTGTTGACCTAAGTATAGATTTTGGCAGTTAGACTTAGAAACTCGATTTCAAAACCTTTATGATCAATTGAGTGATTTTCAAACATCGTCAGCTGTTAATGTTAAGATACTCAAAGTAACCCTAGTTTTGTCTTGCTATCAGTATCTGATCCGATAATCAGTGGCTACTGACGAGGAAGCACTTGGCTTCACTGGAACCTCTAAGACAGAATGAGAATATAATGATATCCAGGCCTGACTAAAACACTGGAATCGTCATCCTGCATAAAACTGATTACTTAAGTAAAATGAATGCACTATTGGGAGAAGGACAAAACGATAGTTATTGAGAAGTCACCAACAAAGACACTTAGATGTATGAAGCAGAAGGACTTGATAGATTCTGCAACTTGTGAAAGAATTAGATCAGTAGGCGCCGCAATTCCTAGACTCTACGGGTTACCCAAGGTACACAAAAACGGTGTAACACTACGATTGATTTTCGATATATGCAATTCTCCGTACCACGCAACGGCAAAGTGGCTTGCCACCATGTTAGAGCCAGCAAGGAAAAAATTAGCCATTCATAGCTTGAGAGGGTCCTTCGAATTTGCTGAAATATTAAAGCAGCCGAACGTACTAGGCAAGCACCTATTCTTGCTTGACGTCACAACTCTCTTCACCAATATCCCACTCAGTGAAACTATTGAGTTTCCCGGACAGTATTTTGAAAGTAGTAATATCAACGTGAGAATACCAGTAGAAGAACTAAAGCAGGTAATGCATCTCTGCACATACAACGTTCAGGTTAAGTTCTCCGGCAAGTTATATTGTCAAAATGACGGAATAGCAATGGGATCGCCACTAGGTCCATTGTTGGCTGATATCTTTATGGCAAACCTAGATTGTAGTTCATTAGTTGATCAAATAAAATCAGCCACTTTTTGCAAGCGTTATTGTAGACGATATCATATGTGTGGGAGGTGAATCTAAATGCCTCCGTGAGATACTGACTCATTTTAACTCTGCGCATGAAAATACTCATTTTACGCTAGTACCCGAATCACCTGCAGGTCTGGCGTTCCTAGACGTGCTTATGTCTCGTCGCGGGGATGGCACGATACAATGGAAGGTGTATCGTAAGGCAACTTGGACGGACCAGTATATAAACTGCAATGGTTTTGTACCACTAAGACAAAAGAGGAATCTACTACGGTGTCTGATAGAAACGGCAACGAAAATATGCTCAAGCAAAGCCAGCAAAGAGGAAAGACGGTTTCTATTTAGTACACTTGTTGAAACTGGCTATCCGGAGCAATTTATTCGTAAAAATATGCTAATAAGCGCTAAGATAGACAAACCATAAACTTCAGACAAAAAGTGTGTTTATATTTCTTTACCCTTCAAGGGTGATGGTGTCGCTGAAACCATAACCAAGACGCTTAATAAAGCAATCAATAAAACATACTTCCAAGCCCAACTACGCGCTCAATTCATCTCCATACCAGTTTTGCGCACCCAGTTGAAAGATATATTGCCTGTTCATGATCCCATTTTTTGCGTTTACCGTTTCGTCTGTTCCTGTGGGACAAGCTACATAGGCCGCACAACACGGCGATTGTCCGAACGTATTCGGGAGCACCAACCGGTGTGGCTGACAAGTGGATCGATAAAGCCATTTTCGTCTGCGGTCGATTTGCTTTTGATCGAGTCAAACCGTCTGATCAATCAGACCGAATCGTTCAAGCCATATGTGGGACACAATCGAAATAGGTCGAAGGCCGTATACTGTTAATTGTAGAGGCCATCGCAATTCGCTTATACTCATCACCATTGTGCGCTCAAAAACGGCTGGAATAAACGTTGGACCTTCCATGGCCGTGTACGTAAACCTAGGATAGAATGATCGCATAAATGTGATCCATCTCTCGCAGATTCGTACAACTCACGTGATCAGTGTTATGTAACTAAGTCTCATGACTCAAACTAGACAGAAACATTTGACTGACATCTTTGGCCTCAGTGATATGTTATCTACCATCCTCATCCAACTCATATAAATGTGTTGTATTTAGCCTGATAAGCACCGAAAATGAGCTTGTTTGCTACACGTTTCTTCTCACCACTAAAACGGGCATATTCAACGTATTAAAATACGTTCCATTTTGGTATAGGTATGTTTGCCGAGCTTGGCATTTAGGTTGCAAACGTTTCATCACCAAGCGAGGTGACATCATCAGTGCGTAATCGTTTTAGCGTATAGTTTGTTGAGCGTGGAGATTGGTGAAGTTGGATGGATGCCTGCTGTTATATAGCAGAGTGAGTTGACCTGCTGACCTGAATTCTGGTTGGTCGGTCTCTGTCGTTTTTGACCTTTGACCTGAGTTACCATTGGCTGGTTCTTGTTGCATTTGAACTTTGACCTGCTGTCTAATTGGCTATTTCCTGCAGTTCTTGAGTCTTTGATCTACAGTTTGACTGGGTGTTCCCTGTTGCTGTCTAACTCTGACCTTGAATCTGATTGGCTGGTCCGTGTAAATTGATCGGTTGAGTCCTTTCTTCGTTTTGAAGATTCCGTCCGATGGTTATTCACTGTCCCGTTTTGACTTTGGTCTGATCTGTTCAAGTTGCTCCGTTTGGGTTTACCGCCATTTGGACTTGTTGGTGTCTGCATCTCTCCAAATCCTTGGTTCGCATTGGCTCATAGATATTGTCCAGCTGGATGTGTCTGTTTATTGATCCGGCTGATAAATACCAGGCTTTGAGAAATTCTCTCGCATGTCTGGTGTTTGCTTGCGTAAGGACTTCTGCGGTATTCAAGTTGAAGATGTGTCCAGTTTCATCCTCGTGGACGGAGATCAAAGAAAATTGATCGTGCCTCTTGATGGCTAATTCGTGTTCATGTATTCTTGTTGATAACTTCCGTCCGGTTTGGCCGACATAGTGTTGTCCACAGTCATTGCATTGGATTTTGTAAATGACGTTTCTTATGTCGGCGGGTTTGAGTTGTTCCTTTGGTTTTGATAGTAATCTTCGTAACGTTGCCGTAGGCCTGTGTGCTAGCGTAATACCATGTTACAGATAAATATTGCATCGGATATCACAATCATTTCTCGTTTAACATGGAGTAACTTTGGAAGACCACCGTACAAGCCAACACACAGGGTAGCCGAGAACGCTAATGTTCACCAGATTCCTCTTCTTGGTGAGTTAACGTGTACCTTATGTTTCCGTGATAAATGTGACTGGCATTTGCTACATATCTCCCAGCAACCACCTAAATCTTTTGGGTACAGACTGGATAGAAAAACTTGTTATGTGGAATGTACCGTTTAATTCCGTTTGTGACGTACATAACGCTGTTCATTTATCAACATTTTGTGACGTGGTTACAGTCTCCAGTAAACTATAGTGATTTTGTGCAACAGTTACCAGATAAGTTTCCCAATATTTTTACGAACAATTTAGACAGATGCACAAAGGTTGAAGCTCAACTGTACATCGAACCAGGAAGCAGGCCAGTGTTTTGTCCCAAGCGTCCTGTGCCATACCCAACAACAGTAGCGTTGGAGGTTGAATTAGACCGTCTAGAAGCCACGGGAGTGTTGGCAAAAGTGAACTAGTCCTCTTGGGCCGCCTAAGTTGTAACAGTAAAAAAAGTAAACTGCTCCATTCGACTTTGTGATGATTTATCAACGGGTCAGAACAAAGCTTTGCAGACACATCAGTATTCACTTTCTGTGCCAGAAGACTTATTTACTCGACTGTGGTGGCAAAATATTCTCTAAGATCGACTTATGTGATGCA